>WBMZ01003331.1:0-249930 GCA_013400975.1 Atrichornis clamosus
TGGTCAGACCCAATACAGCAGGGCTTCATTCCAACTAACCATCCACCTTTAGATCTAGTATGGCAGACTTCTTAAATGTTTCATTTAGAACACAGATTATGAGTTTTAAACTGCAGAAGTATAATTTCTCAATCTTTAGTTTTAAAGGAAGAAAGACATCTGTAAAACACTACAGAAAATGATACTTTTGCTTAATTTTCCTTCAGTGGAGAGTGAATATATTTTGAATTTTCTTCTTTGTCATTCTGAATTTGATTACTGTAATAATGAAATAAACACAAGATTTCATTTGAAATCTTAGAAACTCCTGGACTCCCAATGTAACTTGAGAGATTATTTAGTTTTAAGAAGAGAGAATGAAAAAAAAATTTAAAACATAGAGTAAGGATAAAAGAGGAAATTAACTTTGTCACTTAATCACAATTGTATATTACTATGCCTCTGGGGAGAAGTGAAGAGTAAATAAACAATATTGCATGTATTCACAGAAGACCTCCCGTTGCAAGATGGGCTTTAAAAGAAACACCTTTATTTAGCTTCTGACATGCTGACATCTCTGAATTAAGAAAATTGCTTTTTCAACTCTTGTATAAATCTGAGTATTCTACTGAAGCAAAGAAATAACCCTGGTAATTCAGACAAATGTTTAATTGTGAATAAATAAAATACTGAAAGACACACTGATAAGCTGGAATTTCAAAATGGACTGATATGAAATATATTGCTAACTTGTCAAGGCCTGTAGTGAACAATCATTACCTTATAAAACTCTTCCAAATGACAATTCTACTTAAAATATGAAAATGGTGAAAAATTTTTGAAGGAAACATTTTGAAACAACTTATGAACTATAAAGCAATTACTTTATGGAAAACAAGGGAGAGATATTGAGATATGGCATCTTACGTATAGTATTCTCATTTTTCAATATTTTATATTGGCTTCTAACCTTTTCTCTATGTTTATGTAATTCGCCCCAGAACAATTAACTGGTCCTTCTGCAGATTTGATGTGTGTGTCCTATATCTCCTTCTCCAGGTTATTGACAGAGATGTTGAGCAGGTCAGGTGCCAGGATAAACCCCTGTAGCACCTTGTTTTGGCAGTAGTAGGACAAAAAATAAGGCTTTGGAAACAAATAACGTTTGACGTGAAGGAGGGGGAATCTTTGTTAGAAGCTAGTATTGGGGGCTAATATTAAAGACTAGTAGGAAATATTTTCTCTTTGTATCCAGGAAACTTTTTGACTCCTGAGATGTAGCATTGACTCCTGTTCTTATTTAATGTGTGCATTGTGCTACGTGGGACACACCTTGCTAAATAACTGTGTTAGATTTAAGAAATATTCGTTATTTTATTACATTTGGATTTTCATTTGATTCAATTGGAAACAACTTTCTCCATTTCCAAAATCTAACAATGCACATATTCATTGTAATATTTTGCCATTAAGGTTCATCTTCAGTTGAATTGAATCTTTCTATTCTTTCCTCTTTTTTTTCTTCTAAGCGTTCTTTCTCTTTCTTATCTCTCTCTTGATCTTTTACCCATTTTTTTCTTTTTCCATGTATATTTAAAGGAGTCACACAAAGCATGTTTGATCACTTTATCTTTCTTCAGTTGTCTCCATTCTATTTATTTTTCCTCTTTCTTTCACTTTTTTCCTTTTCTCTTTTCACTTTGTCTTTCCAGGTCCTTCCCTCTTCTACTGTTTCCCTCTCTAAACTTGTTTTCTTTCTTACCTCTTTCCTGCTTCTCTTCACATGCCTTCAGTTTCATTCTTGCTTGTATTCTCTTTCTCCTTCATTTTCCATTCCCTCTTCTATCCACATGCAATCTCTGTTCTCTTCGTCCATACAAAATTTATTTTCTGAGATTTATTGATTTCTGAAAATTTAAGTGAAACTCTGAAGTAAAGCAAGGGTCTTCAAACACATAGGTTTGGATAAGGCCTTACCTCTGAAAAAATGCTATGATGAACACAATTATTAGTTTAGAGAATAGAGATCATTCAGTCTGGAATTTAAGCAGCCAGGTGTGTCATGATGTGACCTGTGCTTTGCATTCCCATTCTTCTTGTGTTTTCTTTGTTCAAGAAATTCTGTTGATGGCTCATGGTTTTTTCCTAGTCGTAGAACAGAGTTGCCTTCTAGAGAATATTTTTAGAAGTGTTACTTGCACAGATTTGTATTTTTAAATAAGAAATTTCATTACCATTTCAGTCAGAATAGGCCTCTAGTCCCATTCAAGCCATGAAAACAGCACCCGAGGTATATTACAAGTCTGAATGATTTAGATTAGAATAATTTATTCTAGAAATATTTATTTATATATATTAGAATAATTTCCTGCGTAACCAGACTAAACACCTGATATTCAGTTTTCTCTTGGGACATGCTTGCACAACTTCTGTCAAAAACCAGTGCTTAGATTAGATCTTCTCAAAATTTTTTCTGAGTAGCTGCTCTACACCAGGCTAAATCCACAAATCCAGATGTCATGTAGTCAGGAAAGGATATTAAAAGGAATTATGGAATAAAAGTTATATGAGAAATTCATGGAGGGCCAAGCTCTGTTGAGTTAGATATCTGTTATGCAATACTGTGAAAGGTGTTGATTTTCAAAGTGATGTGTCCATCAAAAGAAAAGCCAAACTACCAACCTGGATATTAAATTTTCCATATCCCAGAATCACAGAATGGATCAGATTGACTTGGACCACGCTGGGTCATCTGGTTGAATATTGCTGCTCAAGCAGGGTCACCCTGGAGCACATTGCACAGGATTGTGTCCAGATGGGTCTTGAATATCCCCAGTGAGGGAGACTCCACACCCTCTCTGGGCAATTTTTTCCAGTGCACAGTTAGCTGTACAGTAAAGAAGTTCTTCCTCATGTTCAGATGGAACTTCCTCAAAATGTATATCCAGCAGTAAAGCACAAATATTTTGTCTAAGAAATTGATCTAAACCATAATCCTTTAAAAGTGAAAGCTTCCTTTGCATTACGTTTATGCTCCACCTTGAAACCCACCTTGAAACTATGAATAAAAAATATCTGCTAGTGGCGGCTGGGAATCTGTAATGTGTGGAATTCTTAAGAAACTATTGCGGGATCAAATCACTGTATGGTGATCAAAAGAAGATACAAAGCAACAGTTGTTTTTACTCACTGACCAGAGCTCAAAATAGGCTACCTATTTCCTATTCCATATTTTATCATTTTTCCCATTACATCCTACCCTTTCCTCTGTTCCTCAGAGAGGGCAATTAAAGAATAAGTACTTTGTTTTGTTATCAGGGTGGTACGCAGACCCCAGCTACAGTTTTTACTGCCATGTTGAGGAGTTAAACCTTTGTTTGCAATATATTCCCCTTATAGCACAATTGCCATGTGACTGTTGCTTTGAGTTTTAATTGCCTGATAAATTGAGTATAAAGTCCTATGGTAGGAAAGGAAATAAGAGAAAAAGAGGATGGTTCTCTGGCAATTTGATGTAAAAACATTTTTCTCCTTACAAGTAGGAATCATTTACATAAATTTGAGCACAGGGACATTGCAGTTCTAGATGACATTAGGTTATAAAGCCAAAAGGGCTGAAATAAATTCTTTAGAATTCTTCTTTTATGGCTTTTTATTGTGCTAGTTGTTTTCACTACCCTTATGGAAATTAGAAAAAACAATAGTTGCTGCTCATGTCATCACTCTGACTGTGCCAATTTCATTAATATCCTGTTGCAGAAAGTACATATTTGTCTGTTTTCATTGAAAAGTGTTCAGTGATTTAAAGTAAAGCACAGTGTTGGGCTATATACATAGATATTACCTATAAAAAGGTTTGCTTGGAAAGCTAGTTAAATTCAAGACATGACATTTGACCAAAAAAAATTATAAACAACACTTCAAAAGCACTATGGTCTGCCAAATGCTATATGTTTGTGCAACAAATCTAGTTTTTTATTATAAATATGTGTATTTGATAGCTGTATTTTACTTACTATTTATTTATGAAATGCATAAAATTAAGTGTCTTCATTTTATGCATTTCAAATTTCTTTCTCACTTTCATTTTCTCCTTTGGGGACAAAAATATTGATTTGGTGAGATCTCTCTGAACTCTGACTCCACTTGCAATGGAAAATATACCATTCTATAAGTCTGATAATTTATTTGAGATTATATACATATTTGTACATGTATGGAAATGCATTAGAAATGCATATGTTTGAAATGTGTCTGTATGTCCTGTCAGAACTCCATGGTTTAGTCTGTGCCAAACAAATGATCAAAAGACCACACGTGTATTATCATAGTATTTTCAGGAAAGAAAAAACAAACCTCTCCAGCATTCTCTCCATTATATCCCCTTGCTATCTTTCTAGAGCTTAACTGAGTTCCTCAGTCATTACCTTGAAAGTGGGGAAAATAGATTAAAGGGAGGGACAAGGTTCAAATTTTATATTTGGAAGATGGAAGATGGAAGCTGGAAGACCATTTTCTGTGATGGTGCATCTTCTTTCCCTTCAGATATCTCATATAAACATCATGCATCCATCCTGTTTCCACACTCTAGATAAAATATTCATAAAATGGAGCAATTTCTCTGAATCTTCCTTGGAAGTCCTACATGGTTCTTTATCAAATAGTTATAAGTAATAGAAGGTGAAGACCTTAGAATCTACACATGATTATTTCTCCTTTATAGGATAATATGTAGGATCCAGTAAACTCAAAATATATTAGCATTTTAGAATATTTATAAAGTTTATCAGTAGTCCTCTTTAAGTTTGTTTAGATGACTAGTTTCAAAGGATATCCAAAGAAAAAAGAAAGACACTTGAAAAACAACTGTGCAGAGAAGCAAGTATAAAAAAATAAAAGGAAGTTTCCATATTTCAACATGCATCTCAGTGATTCAGCTAAGGTTCACAGTTCCAGAAAACATGGAAAACAATACTGGCCTGTTTAGACGATCTGGTTAACTCTTAAAAAAATCATGAGATTTTCTAATTAGCTCAGCACTTGTGGCAGTACATACTGATTTTGACTACCTGGATGAATCTTCTTAGGCCTTCTCAGAGGACAGAGGCTGAATGAATAGGTAGAGTTTACTATCTTTTTGTATCTCATCACCTAAGTCTCGCCAGTAAGCAAACGAGAGATGCAAAGCTGTTTGTTTTATAAGTGGCTCTTGTTTGCCAATTTTTTCCTTAAATAGTTCTGTTCCTTCCTCTAATCTGCAAATTCTAAAATTATACTTTAATTTACTTGTGAATACAAATATACACACACCCACAAAAACACACATATATATATGTACAATAATAATTATTTCTTTCTTCATATAAATATTAAAATTACCCATAACATAAGATTGTTCTAGGTGTTTAATCATGGTATTGTATCTGTTGGGATCTCTGATACTTTTCTTTAGCAGATTTCTGAATTCATTGCCATATTGTTATTCAGAGCTCCTATATTGCAATGTTATTGTTAGCACAATAAATAACCACACCAGCTAGGCACTGCAGTATATTTAATTTGAATTAGGCCTCCTATTCTTTTACATATCACAAAGGCATAATATATAATGGCACACAGATTAAAGACAGAGGAGCACAGCAGGAATTCTCTGTTTAAGTTTGTTTATTTTTCTCATGGTAAGCTACAGCTATTTTCAGTTTAAAACAGCACTTCTCGCTCTCCCATGAATAGCCCACTGATCTCTAGAAGTCAACAAGGAAGAACTCTGAGGTTTCACATCCTATGCCGAAAATAGTTCAGTCAGCTTTCTTTACCCCCGACCAGCAGATAGCGGGGTCTGGACAACACATAAGGAGGTGAAGTGTAGACCACTCTTACCCACTTCAGAGTTGTTACTCGGGAAAAACAAGCTATGTAGAAAAGAAAGGTGGCACCTTTTGTACAAGACAGTACTGTCAACAATATTGTTTCTTGCCAGAAGAGGTACAATATGATAGACTCTCATAAGAGAGCTATCATTTCTGATACATTCTTGACCTATGCAAAGTCTGCAAATATAAAGGATTTTGACAGGAAATGCCATTGCTGCTGTGTATGTTAGTGAGACCTGCAGTCTGTCTCTTTCTTACAGAAAAGGGTAAGGAGTATGTGTCTCATCAGCAAGGCAGGACATTAATGCACCACTATCCAGTAGTGTCATTCCTTTCCATATCGTAGGTATTCATATTACTTCAAAGCTCTGTAGCAGGGACTGAAGGTCCATGTGAAGCTGAATCTCTCTCCCACTGCATCTCCATAAAGATTAGCTTCCTCTCTCACTCTGGAGGCAGTGACTCTTGGAAGCCATTGTAATTCCTACAAAGAGTTACTCAATGCTAATTATATATGTACATATTAATGGCCTTTGGCTAAAATATTGTAAGTACTTCCATTCTGAGTAATGAAAATGCAAATGCTTTATAACTTGCAAAAATATGAAGGGGGGCATGCATTGAGGGTTTTGTTTTGTGTTTCCCATTAAAAATGAGGACATTTTTGACAGATGCAATATGGCAGATTATATTAAGATAATTAATTTATGTACATTCCATGGTTTTGAGGTTTTTTTAAATTTCTCAGCATGACCTCTGCTTCATGCATAACACGACAATCAAAAAGGGATTAGTTTATAGACTGAAATCAGTTAGAGTTTTATCTTTCCATGGAAAACTTATCTAGTCTAAGTTAATTTATATCTTGATTGATGGAAACCATAATAATTTAATTTACCTGACTCAAACATTCTAATTCAATATTTCAGCACAATCTTGTTGTTTTCACATCAGCTTTCTAATCAACTTTTTTTTTCCCACTTTTTTACTTCACAAAGATAAAACTGTTTCCAGGACCCAAACACTGGCACTCACTGACTGAAGGGATGAACAGGAAGACAGTGTGTCCATAGGATTACAGAGAAGGAAAATTTATGCAGAGTTTTGTAAGTTTAGTGAGGCAGAAAATAGATTGGGGTCCAGAGAAGAAATAATGTGTCAGTCAAAGCTAAGCATACAGACATAAACTTCCAAACACAAGAGCAACCATGTGCTTTCTTAGCTTTTGTGACTACAAGAGTTACTTCTGCTTTTGGGTAGAACAGTAAACAGATATTTGGTAGAGATCATACTCTTAAGTGACTTTTTATAAGTCTCTTTTTGAGCCTGGCAAAAGCAAGAACAAAGCTGCCTTGAAAGATGCAGGAGATGGTTAACTGTTTTCTAGGAAGGGTCCTAACTCTGTGGCTGAACACTGTAACTTTGCAATTCTATGCCCTTGTGTAAACTAATTTTCTAAAAATGTGTAATTTCATCCAATACAATAGATTTTTCTGTAGCATAGTGTAGGTTAGTGTTTTGTACTCAATACTGACAAATGAAAGCAAGAATTATATGTATGTAGTGTATTGTAATAGTATTTATCAAGACAGGATACTGAAAAGGTTTTTCAAGCCCACCTATGTGGATATTTTTGTCTTATGGCTTCTACTGATTTCCTTTCTTTATTTGATTTACAAACAAGGAGCTCCTCCCTGAAATGACTAAGATTTTACAAGCAATATTATAATACAAAATATTATTGACGATACTGTGCAAATTGGCAGAAAGGTATTAGACTGCAATTTAACCAGCCTTTTAAAAAGATGCCTGTTACCTATGTGACACACAGCAACTAAAGAACCTGTTCATTTTCATTCAAAATATCTATTTCATTATTTTATTTCAAGCATATTCTTAGTTGTTTTTGAGATAATGGTACTCAAATTTCATAATATTTAAGAAGAAAGAATGGCCTGAAAGAATCCATTTTAAAGATAAAGAAGCAATGATCATATGTCTTTGCTAGTCTGAATTACATACTATCTGACTTCAGTTATATCCCCTCAGTAACAATTTTATAGGTTGTATTGAATGTCTGATTAAGATTTACATTCTATAAAACACAATGTTCTTTTAATAGTATCATCACTATTGTTGGGTACTTTACTGATACTTTTATGGGCTCGAGTTCAAAGCACAAGGAGTAAGAAAAGTCACTTCACTGTTACATTGTGGATAAGAAATAATAGATCATCCAATTTTACAAGACATGTTTCTCCTATCTCTTATCAGCACATTTCTATCAACATATTTAGATATTTGTGGCAGGTTAATATGGGCCATTTTCACCTGGCAACAGCATCAGTCCTTAGCAACAGAGCGTGTGTATTCAAACTACTGGTAGCACTGAGCCAAAATGGAAGATCAGACTACAGAAACCCTTAGATGATGTATGTCAGGAATTTTCTGATATTATTTCACCTTGGCAACAGTCTCATTTAATTCCCTAGCAACTCTGAATATAAACTCAGTTTTGGCTTTTTTCCTGTTCAAAATTACCTCTTGAGAACAACTAAGATGATTCCCTTATTAACTTTAATGATATTCAGTGTTTCACTTATTCCTAATTTGAGATAAATGGCAGAATTCAATATTGCACAGTAGTGCTCTAAATCTATGCAGTATGTCATGGCTTAAGTAATGAAAATTAAGATGCTAGCGCTGTAATTTAATGTTATTCTTCTACTTCTTCATACATACTTGTATACAGCTGCTATTTCAGAAATTTTTATTAGTACTGTACATGTACAAAAGTCATTTTGTTCATCCACCAAACTTCTTACATCCCACTTAAGCAAGATTTTATATTGTTTTGATTATAAAGGCCTGCATATTCTTCTAGAGAAATATTTGAGGAGAAAATACTTTGTCTTTGAAGGGAGTAGAAAGTCTCCACTGATATTTTATCCCCATTCATCTGTATTCCCTTTACTTAACCACAGATGTAGAAGTACCAGCTAAAATCATGGTAGGTCTGTTATGACAGATATCCACTTTGGTTGTCATTTGATTTGAGCAATATTTCAGTAGAGTGTCAGATCTTGTGGTGGGTTCTTATCTAGCAGTGGTTCCTCTGAGTGTTAGACAATTGTATAAATTTCGTTTTCTACAAGTATCTCTCTATATTGAAATTGTTCCATTTCTCTTTTATCTGTTTAAAGAGCCTTTTGGACTCCACATTTGAATACTTAAAGAAATATAATCCCACTTTTCATTCTTGAGGAGAGTAATTGACATTGTGTTAAAACATATTAGTGTAGAATGTAGAATTCAAATGATAGAAAGGGAGAAGAAAAGGAAAGCAATGTGAATGATCATAGAGCTCGCTAGTTCTACTTTTGTCTTCTGGGTTTTGATTGTTAGTCCCTGTTTCCTTATTCAATTGCAATAACAAACTATTACTCTCTCTCTCTTTCCCCCACTCATTTCCCCTTCCCCGCGTGGCTTAATGGTCTTCATTGGATATCAACTTTTTCTCGTTTTCAATATTTACGTCTGAATTTTGTTTATATAGCCTTGATAGTATCCATATGGTTTTATAAGCAACAAAATAACTTTACATGCTTGGAGGAAGCTTACATTTTTAGGAATATCAGTTTGATCCACAAGCACAGTTACCTTTTGGGGTGTTTTGCTGATCAGTCTTTACTTCTGTGATTTAGAACTTTCCCACATACTAAGTAATAATATACATTTTAGCTCAACATGAAGCACTGTTTTGTTCCAAATCTTATCTGCAAATGATATTCTTTTAAACAATATGCACACTGTAAATGTATACAATCTTTTTCTGCATATGCAGTCATTTCTACATATCCTTTCTACATCAGCAACTAGACACAGAAGACATTGCTTATAATCATGGGCATATTTTGAAATTTCTCCACTTCCCACAGTGTATTTCGACTTAACTAAACTCAATTTCAGCTTATTAAAAACAAGATCCTTCTGATCATAAAATAACCTCAGAGCAACAATAAGATACAACACAATGAAAAACAATAACAAGAACAACAAAACAAAAATGAAAAAAAACCAAACCAAACCAAACAGAACCCCAAACAAACTCCAAACCTCAAAATTTCTCTGAATTTAAAGTACACTTGTTTGAATAAGAAAATATATGACAAAACATGGTGAAATAAATGGTCTATTATCAATTTTATTATCCTTCAGTTACTCATGTTCTCTTTGTGTACCATTCTTTTTGAGGCATGAAAATTCTGTTAGTATATCAGACAAGAAGGTGATTTCTGGTATGGCAGTTCTGTTATAGAGTGATAGCATACCGGGTTATGTCCTATGGTCATGGTATCACATGAAGTTGCATTTTTCAGATGAAACAGCAAATATATATTTCATAGCAGCATGTAAAATTATGCACACTCTTAAATATATTCTCAGATTTTACAATCTTTAGATAATCAGGAGAACTTGTCAATATATTATGAAACCTAACCTCAGGAATTCTTCATGAAGAAATAAAAGTCAGAGCTTAGTATGCCTTATTACCGCAGAACCTGCTAGTACCTTAGTTCTTTTTGTAAGCCCTTTACATTTAGTCTAGCTTCAGAATACAAAAACTAAAAATTTGCATATCAATTTTTTAATGAGAAAAGAGCAAAGGATCTCATGTAACCCTTTCTTTGGCTATAAAGACAGGTTAAGACAACATTAAATTGTAGTTTATCAAAAGAAATAAACAAAGGTGCAAGTGCTGTAAAATGGCAAAGAAGTTCAAGCACCACTTACAGAAATGAGATGCCGCATTAAAAATTTATTCTGATTAATTTATCTTTGAAAGAAATATTAGTAAGAAATTATACCAGATGAATGAGCAGTTTATTCACTTTGGGAAAAACAGGTACAACGAGTTTAGGCTTCAATAATGGAACCATTCTAAAACTACTCTTTATACAGGGGTTTCTGGCATGAGTGTGAATTAAAAAACTTCTTAAAAACTAATTTCTGATGCTAATTAAGGGACTGGTCCCTAGTTAAGTGTCTGATTCAAATCTTGTCTTGAGGCTCAGAAAAATTTATCCATTACATTCGGTAAATTTAAAACCAATACTATGACTTCTCTACCATAACAGAAAAATGGTGAATATTTTAATTCAGATTTTAAAAAGCATTTAATGAGTTTGCAAAGGCAAGATGAAATATTGAAATGCTGATATCATGAACATGGCAACATCAAGATAGAGTATTAATTCAGAACACAGACATTTATTTATGTATATATGTTCAGTTACAAATAATTTTGCAAATTATAAGAGGGTATTCAAAAATAATTCCAAGATTTCTCATTATCGTAGCCAGACTTGGGGAAGATCAAAACACTGGAAATTAGTCAGAGAAAATAACACAATAAGAAAATGTAGAAATATATGAAAGAGAGATGACAGAAAATGTATTTTGAAGTGGGAAACATGAACAATACATTTTTTTGGTGAAATGAACCAAAATAGTAACTTTTCATTAAGTGGAAAAGTCTTGATATCTTCTACACAAGATAGGAAAACAAGTCGTTGCTGTAAAGTATTTGCAGACATTGTTCTATAATGCAATATATCTCAAAAGATTTAAGGTTTTACATGTCACTGATCAGACTGCAGCTAACATTACTTAAATTAATTTTCCTGGGGTGGATACACTTTCCTGCAGTTTGTGTTGCTGTTGTTAATCATTCTATTGACTGAAGTTCATCCCTGTGCAGAGGATCTGTCCAATACCCATGGAGAGAAATTAAAACTTGTTCCTGCAAACACTTAAGCATCTGCTTATTTTTGCATGAGTAAGAAGGTCTTTTCAATTTTAGCAGGCTTGCTGATGTGTATAGACTTCACTGTTCATAAATGTTTCATAACATCACTGTGGAGAAAGACTGTGTTCTAAATGTGGTGCATTTATCTTATACTAGCTCTCAGTGTAATCGTGAATTTGCATTAAGTAAACTGTTTCTTCTGCAGAAATACAAAAAAGTCGGTTGCTTGATTCCCTAATTAATATATATTGTGAAAATTAAATATATGATCCTACAGTCCATACTTTTGTCTCAGAGGAAATATTTTACTGATAAGTGGACCAACATGTAAAAGGTGCAATACCACTGAAAATAGTGGAGTTGTAACTGATAAAACTAATACTAATACTAGACAGCAGACCTTAGTGCAGTGCTTCTGGGTAAGTTATTGCTTGAAGATAAATTGCATATTTAGGCCTTTTCAATTATAAATATAATAAAAATAAGAAAGATTGAGAAAGAATTTTGGAGTGCTGGCTTTTCTGTGAAAGATTGTCATTGAAAGCCAGAGATAGAAAAGTGGACTAGGAGGTCTGTTAAATAGGACAGGTGCCTTGATGGTGAAGAGAGTCTGGCTAAAAAAAAAAAGAAAAAAAAAAAGAATAAATAAAATAGAATAAATAAAAAAGAAAAAAAAGAGACACTGAAATGAAAGGGTATTTTCTTGAGAGTGTGAGAAAAGGTAAGTAATGGAAAGTCCCGTCTGCTCCAAAATTAACTAATAATAATTAAGTGGCAGTTTCCCTGACTAGAGGTGGGTAGAGACTTACTGAAATTTGAGCTGAAGAGAGTACAAAGATTGATCAATGAGAAACAGAACCCGGTATATCATTTTACTGGAGAACTTCATATGAAGTTAATGTCCAAAGGTCAAATTCTAACCGTATCTTTTAAGCAGTTGAGGTCCCCAAGAAGAGTTGAACTGATGTTTTTAGAGTATCCTTACCAATGGAACGGAAAACTTTCCTAGCAGAGAGACAATTCTTCATTTATCTTATTTACATTTTAGCTCTCAAGTATAATAAAGGTTGTACACACTGTTTGTCCATTAGATACTTTATGTATGCAGCCTATGTAATTTGCTTTTCTAAAAATATGCCTTTCCTCTGAACTATTTTTTATATACACTTGTATTATTTATTGTTATGTTTTTGAAAATACATGTCCTAAATTGCCTTAGAGCACAGTGACATTCCTTTGCTCAATATATTTAACACTCAGTTGGTCACTTGCATTCTATGCTTACTGAAGGAACTAAATCATGTATTATTTATGTCTTTTACCCTGTCAGTAGAGCTTCACTTTGACTATTCACGTGTGAAAAATTATTCATTCATCTAAGTATTTTCAAAATCTTCCCTTTAGGTTAGAGGGAGGGAGGTATTTGTAGGGTTGATTTTTTTGTCTCTTTTGTTGAAATTGCTGATAAAAGGAGGACCTAGAGTAAAAACCACTCTTTTATCTTGAAGTTAGAACTACTGTTTATTACAAATATTGCTAAAGCAACTGAAAGCATGTGGCAAGAGGGTGGAAACAGCACTGAAATCCAGAGTCATATTGACATACTTCCTGAATAGATGATATACTAAAAAATAAAGAAAAAATTACTCAGATGTGGTGTTAACTTTCTCGTCTTCTCGTTTGTACAAATTTAGAATTACACCATTCCCAAGGGAGTTTTTCCTCTGGCAATCATCGATGCAATATTTTTGTGAAGAACAAGTTTTACATGTTCTGTCTTGAAGGATTTCATGCACCTCTCAATACCTTTCCATAAAAAAAAAAATCCAAACCCAAGTACAAGAGAATAAAATATATCACAATAAACTGTTAGTACCAGTTTAGAATATTGTTCCCTTAGGTGTTTTCAAAAATACAGTAAAAGTACTATGGAGACATAAAATCAGATTATCTTCAGGATCTATGAACCAGAGCAAGATTCAGGGCCAGATTAAAATGAACAGTGAAGCTGTTCTGTTGAACATGGCCTGGCACAGAAGCCTCTATCAAAAATGAGAGGACTAAGGGAAAAACAGTACAAAAAAATGTGTTGAATGTTGCAGTGTCTCCTCTTGGGCCCTTAAGCATCTGCTGCACACAGAACAAATGCTTGGATTTGGATTACCTTCCTTCCATTTTTGTGTCTTCTGCTGCAGTCCCATAAACTGAATGAAAATTAGCTTTAGCCATATTTGTTCTGTTCATTCTTCCTCTTTGGCCAGCAGTGTGGGCAGAATATGGGACAAGTCAGCATGGTGCACAAAGGATCTACCCACTATTTCCCAGCTATGGGCAAGGTTCCAATAGGATGACTTATACCTAAGCCAGGACATCCTCCAGTCCTGTAAGATGGGAGAGTGGAAATAGCCAGGGAAGGCAGGAAAACCTGATTGCCCTGTATAGACATAAATGTACAAGTATCAGAGGCTTTCTGCAAGAACAAAAGCATGACAGTTTCACTTCTCTGCACAGACTTTAACATACACTGACCGGGTTCCTAGAACATGACTTTGATTTCTAGAATTTGAACTATGTGGCTGTTTGCTAAGCAAAACTATAACTGTCTGCTTATTAATATGTAAAATATATGACATAAAAAAATTTGGTTTCTTCAGAAGTGTGTTCAGCAAAATCACTATTAAAGTAACAGCTCTCCTCTCTACCCAGGTTCTTTTAAGATTGACTAACAAAAGACTAAAAATTTTGGAAGAAAATTGAGGATGAGTAAATATTCTGCTGTGGAAAATATAATCAAGGAAAGATTTCTAAGTAACACAAGACCCTGTCTGTGCTATTTGCAAACCCATGGTCCTAGTTTTGCCCAGGACTGGGTGTCAGGGGAAGGGACTCTCTCTTGCTTCCAAAAAGAAAGACATGGCTTCCAGTCAAAAATTGTGGCTTTTGACATGGCATTGTCTGCCATTGTTAATTGTCTCTGTGTCCATCCTGAGCGTTTTTGCACGTAAATCACCTACTCTTCTGTATACATTTTAAATTAATATTGTTGCTGTTGCTCTTAGTTTTATCGCATTGTTGTTTCTAGTAAATTGTTCTTATCTCAACCCATGATCTTCACATTTTGTGTCTCCAATTCCCAACTCTGTCGTGGAGCAGGAAGTGGGAGGGGAAAGGGGGAGCGAGCAAGCAGCATCTGGTTTGGGAGGGTCTTGGTGGGGGCAATGGATTGGGCAGTACTATTTCCAAACCACAACATCCACATAAAAATCCTTTTTCTATTTCTCTACCATAAATTATGGAGAATAGTTCTGTGATTGTTTTTCAATTAAATAAGCAAAGGTATATTAATTTTAAAAATCCTCGGCTGCACTTCAGAACACAAATTTAGCTGAAGACATTCCACCACTATGTCTTGAACTTGACAAATCTCTGTCACTGAGAGATCCCTTGGAAGCAAATATTGCTGCTTAATAGAAAAGTGCAGCACCTTTTAAGAGCAAATTCCCTTTGAGAGCTGCATTTACATTCCATAAGGGAGTCTCTGTTACCTTTTTCATCAAATTAGCGAAGTTTTGATTTGGGTTCTTATGTTTATGTTTTCTCAATTTGAAATTGAAAATATTCATTGATTGCATGCAGAAACCCAAATATAGTGTATGATATGGTCTAAGCATCAAGTCCATTGAAATTATTTCTCTTCCCACAATGAAACTGATTATCTATTACAGTGCACTAAAGATTGAGTTTGCATTTTTATAAGACATAATTTGAAGGATAATGCTTTGCCTTTTTTAATATGTGGGTTTACTGTTACGTAGACTGAAACCTGAGAAAGTATGTATACTTTTTATTGTGTAGAACTCTTTTGCTATTAGAGATTAAATATTCAATGTACAGAATGTTCTCTTCACTTGGATTCAAAATTAAAAAGTAATGAACCTTGCTTGTGACAATCCTTAACTTAAATTCTCTAAGTAAGTAACTTATTTTCATTTCCACAAGGTTTTATTTTGCCTCTTTCTTTTTCCTTAGGTGAGGAATTCAGTGAACAGCAGAAAAATCTGCAAAGGTTCAAAGTAAGATTTCACATATACTCACTTTCTAAGGGTTCATTTTCATTTTCTAAAAGGTCCATGAATTTTTTTGGTTTGGGTTTTGTGTTATAAATACAAACATATTTCTACTTAGCAATATTTTTTACAACTTGAAATGTCTATCCTGCTTGAAATTCAAATTAGTTAGTTAGCAAGCATAATACTTGAATCAGTATTACTGTGTAATAAATACATAGACATACCCTAAGATGCAGGAGTAAGATCATAGTTCAGATTTTGCCGTTTTGAAAAAAAATCTGTTTGCTACAGCATGATTGCTAAGAATGTGCCTTGAATAAGTGGAAATTTAGTGATTGCATTCAATGGTTAGCAACAGTAACAACAAAGGGTACTGAGCACTTTTAGCCTTCTGTTTTGTGTGCGATCTCACACTAAACTTTGTGCAATGGATAATACTTACCAATCAAGGCTAAGTAAGACTGGAAAGCAATACACTGATTCTTATATATATTCTGCAAGTTATAACTGTATGAAAAAGATGTGTCAAACTTTTAATACGCTTTCTGCCTACTTTACATAGGGTTATATGATGGATAGGCACATATGACCTGATCTATCTCTTTTTAATGAGGAAAGTAGGGTATTAATTGAAGCACATCAGTCCCTAGAGAGAAACAAATTATGATGCATAAAGTATCACAGCAAACTTGTGACTATTTTATATGTATACAGGCACTTTGGCAATTTATAATACATTCTACATACTATAAAATATATGCATAATATTGGAGGAAGTTTGGGGGTGTTGGTCACACTATAAAAGCTAAATTATTTCTGTATTCAAGGGGAATCTTCAAGTTTCATACATTAACCTATTGAGTTTAAAACTTTGACAACAGAGCTGAAAAAGATGGTAAAAATAATATCACGTATTTGTCTGGGGTTATTAAGCTATTTAGATAAATAAGTCTGTTGAATTATTTGTGGAGAAATATGGAAGAATCCTAAGATAATCCTGTGAATGGATAGTTAATTGTCAAGTGAAATTGAGCAAGCAGGAAATGTGAAGTTATACTCCCTGAGAAAAACAGTCCTAATATCACAAGCACTCATAATTTGAAAGTGGTTAAATTTTACCCAGAGTTAGATAGCTCATCTCAGAAGTAAATAAGACATTGGGCAAGATGAGGAGCAGGACAACAAAGAGGACCAAAAATAGCAAGTCAGTTAATATATGGGTAATGACTATGTATCTAGCATTATTCAATCTGAAACAGAGACAAACTGAGGAAAGACCATACAGGGTTAATAAAATTGTATCTTGTGTGTAGAAAGCAAAAGAAGAATCCAATTGCTCCTTTCTTATTCCAGTAGTGAAACTATAGTCTGGAAAACTGGAAGTAACAAATGTAAAGTTCAGAATGAATACAGCATATAGAGAAGATGTGAATCATCTTGCAAAAAGTTATTTGAGATTCAAAATATGCCAGGCTAGGCCAAAAAAACCCAAAAGAAAAGGTGGAAGAAAAATCTCATAAAGCTGTAAATACATTGATATTCCCTCTAGCTTCAGAAACTCCCTAAGAAGCAATTGTGTGGATACATGTCCAAGGGTAGTAACACTATGCATTTGTGCTGTTCTTACATTTCCCAAAATTTCTATTACTAGCCACTTCATACCCCAGGGGAGCTATTATATTATAGAGATATTTGGCTATTATTGCTTTTACGGTACAGCTTATAGAATCTGCTATTAATTGGAAAGCTTTTTTTCGCTCTCAGTCTTGTGTTACATGACAGTGGCAATACCAGGTGTCCAGAAAAGGCTTGCTGTTATGAAGTTCCAGCAGGATTCATCTTTGCTTAGGTAAATCATGTTGCATAATCACAGCAAATACAAACTCTGGAGGAAGCTGTTCTAAGCCATAATGGAATGTCAGTATTTTCTTCTCAGATATTCCTTACTAATATGTATACAGACAATAATACAGTGCAGAAAGTATTACAGAGAAGAAGGAAAACTGACTACACAAAGGAAGAAAGACTGTTGTGATTCTAGGAAAAAAATTCTAGGAACTTGTTACTATGAGAGAGAATAAATGAGGAAAATAGATTAACAGGATTAGGCAACTTAACACATCCCTCTGTGTTCAAAATTCAACTGATTTTTAATTTTTGAATAGAAAAGTAATTATTCAAATTTTTCTCTTATAAAAGTGTTTAAGTATTTGGTTTATTTTGTTGGGAGACTCTTTTTCATTTGTTTGGGTTTTCTTGTTTTGTCTTAGTTTTTTTAAAGTGGAAAGATGCAAATATTAAAAACCATAGTATGAAAACTCTGGATAATATGGGAGAATCTATTCTTCCCACAGTCAGCAACACCTATCTCCCTTTTTATTTTTACTTTCCATATTGACGTTAGCCAGATAAGTTTCTGTTCTGTCTGGCTTATACATTGATAAGGGATTGATAGGCACACATATCACTGTACTCTTGGACAGGGGCTAGTCCCAAGGTCTGTGTTTATCTGTAGAGGTGCTACTCAACAGCATCACCCTTTAGCAGTTTAAGGTATTCTTTTTAAAATATTCCCTCTATTTCTCTGTCTTTTATGTTTCAAGACAGAAAGAAATAATAGAGACAAATGCTGAAAGATGATGTCTAGAGCTAATTGACTAGCATATTTAAAGTGGGTTGTGGTTGCTTAGAAACATTTATAGACTGTAACCAAAGCTTGATTATTAAAAAGTCTGCAGGGCAATGGAGGACAACATGTTTTTGCAAGAGCAAGATTCACGGTGAAAGATGGTCTGTAGCTTAATATTGAAGGGAAACATATTTACAAATTTTTTTTTACATTTTAATTTTTAAATCCAATTAAACAATATTACTGAAAAAATTTTGAACAATGCTTATGTCAGTGCAGTAAACTGAAATTGAGTGTCATGACAACTGTGGGCCAACATGCTATTTATTCTGCAAGGCACTCTGTTCCAGAAGTAGTTATTTCTACTTTGTGGCTCATCTTGAAAGTAGGCAATTTATTTATTCTAGTAAAGTGCATATTATGTAGCAAGTATCTGATTTTGGAGATCAAAAGACACTGAGATGTGTAAAGTGCAGCAATCTTTGATTATACAATGTTATAACAAACATCTGGAAGGGAGTGAATACTCAAAGTCTGAACTCTGTAGAGGGTAGGGCAAGAACTATATCCTAATTTTCTTATCAGGAGACTTATAGAAAGTATCTAAAATAAAGTTAATCTATAACCAACTATTTTTATGTGTTGAAATCTCATTATCTAATTATGTATTTCAAAAAACCATAAATAACGCTTATGATGCCATTTGTTTTGGGATCCTTCATGACAAAAAATGTTCAGTCTTCCTAAAGTAAGACTTAAATTTTTCAGAAAACATTGGTGAAATCTCAGGGAGTTTTGATTCCCAGGTAGTGTCTTTTTATTTCCCAGCTACACATGAAAATGCTCACACTTCTGTTGCAGAAATGAGGTCACTTAAAACACTGAGTCACAGACCTTATAAAAACTGGCAGGTTCATAGGAAACTTTTTTCTTTCCTGAATCCAAGTAAAAAGTTTTATGCAAAGGGTACGGTGCAAGAAATTTTCTGCTATCTGGTTGAAATCTAGATTTAGACTTAAATGCCAAAGTTTTGTCAGAAAAAATATAAATCATAGGACCATTATAGGAAGTCTGGCCTGTACATGATTCAATAAACAAGGACCGTGATTTTAAAAAGGATTTTTTTGCTATGCAAATTATTGTTATTTCTAATTACAAATGTTCTAATTGTTCCAGAGCAAAATAATGCCTATTAATTCCATTACCAAAAAATAAAAAAAACCAAAAAAGGAACAAGGGGTAAACAAGTGGCATAAGTAATTAATAAACCAGAAGTTTCAGTGTTAAATAAAATATACATTACCAAGGTGTCAAAGTAAATGTAATCATAAAAATATGGTTCTTCTAGCCTCCTTATCAATCCATCTTGAGGAGACAGTATAAATGATAAAAATATTCAGTAGGTTACTGATAAAGACTAATCTTCTCTGGTTGCTACTTGAATTAAGATTCTGTAAAAATATCCAGGTTTCTGAGCCCTATGGACTTTAGTACAAACTTCCCTTTACCAACACTAACTGGGATTAATCTGAAATGAAAACAGGAGGACTTTTTACCCATAAAATCACTGATCAGAGCATCACATGAAACTTTGCCACATGCACAATAAAATGCTGTCACCTACGAAAGTAAAATACTGAAAACTGGAATTGAAAACACCAACCAAACTTCCTATTAAATTAAGTCTTTATTTGTTGCCATGTTATATCAACAATATTTAGAAGAAAATTGTATTGTTTAAGATTGTAGTACGTCTTTAACAAATATTAATAAAATAAGTAACAAAGTAAGTTTGACCTTATTTCCTGTAAATTAAATCTTTTTTATTTTATTATGTAATGGAAGGCTATTAAGTGAAATTATTATGGAAAAAGATATATTCAGGAACTCTATTTAGGAGATTTTCAGCTCAGAAGCAAAAAATCTCCTATTGCTGTCCACCTCTGGACAACAACAAAGGAAATGGGCATTACTTCTTCTAACCCAATGAGTCACATGATCTTTTTGACTTGAAAAAAATGTATGTTTTGAAAGGTAAAGGGTTGTTATAACTGACTGAGACATAAACCTATCATAAAATATTTCAGAAAGTAGAACAAGTCTTACCATTTTTTATTATTTACTTACTAGCTTCACTTCAAGAACTTCATTAAACAAGCTCATAGATATAATTGATAATATCTGTTAGAGAAATTATTAGACTCCCAAGGTTACAGCACTGGATTATCTAACAGTTACCAAAGAGCAAAAACTCTTCAAATACTTTCTATAATTTTATATAATGTGTTCATTGAGTAGCAAGAGCTCTGTAAGGGATTTTTTTTTGCATATAAGGGTAACATTATTGAAGACAACTTAAAAGTTTGTGGAATTATGAGTAATAATTATGTCTCACTCAGACAATTTTTTATTCTAAATCTATTGGATCAGAAAGACTAACTTATTATTGGCATTATTTTAAAAAAAAAAAAAAAAGTTAGGAAAGCCAAGGTTCAGATAAAAAGATTTGCAGGAGTTTCTAAGTGAATTACCTTTACAGATGAAACCACTACAAACATTTCTGTATAAAATAAATTGGAATTGTGAACCATTTGAAAGGATCCTTGCATTGTTGTTGTACATAATTTGAACTAACTTGACTATCCTAGAATGAAATTCTAAAAATTTTTAATGAATTACTAATATAAGAGTAATCTAATTATCATTATTGCTTTAAAATAATACAGTGAAATTTTGTAGACCTTAAAATGCAGTAGTTTATTTCCTCTATCTTCAACTAGATTGTTAATGGAAATCCAGTATTGAAAAAGACTCTGTACAGTGTACCACCATCCTACATAAGAGATGTTAGCTATCTCTTTCCTTGAAATTCATTGATTGTTTTATCTATTAGAAATTGAGGAGGAGAGTACTTCAGACTAATGTATTCATAAGGCATTACTTGTGATTTATTGTGTTAAAAATTAGTTGGAAATTACCACTAAGTCAATTGACATACGAATAAGTACAGTAGAACAAAAGCAAATGGCAAGTTGTGCCCCTTACCATGTTATTGGTTAGCTCATTATACTGCCAATAGTACACGATCATTTCATTAATTAACACCTCTTCATGTCTAAGTTTGTGTAAAGGCACCAGGAACTTGTTTCTTCAGACATTTTAGCTCTCATTACTGAATTCTGAGTATATGACTATGTAGCCAAGGGAGACATTGCTCTTCTTGCCCACATTTAAATTCAATGTGAATCCTTCCCACTTGTGTAGAAGTAGAACTGAATTCACAGTGAGATAAGAATTTCCCTATTTTTTTCTTCAAGTAGGAAAGTGTAACTTTTATTGCAGTGAATATCTATATTTGACTTCTACCATTTATTAACTGCATAACAACACTAAAGTAGTCTTGGAGATACCTTAAACGGATATGAACTGAATTTTTACTCCATTTAAGGACTGTATCAGCACTGACTGTATAATCGCCTTTTTGTTTACAAGAGACAAAAGTAGCTGAAGCTGTGAATCTAAACATGTTTGGGACTGATGCCATAACAGTTTTATTAAACCTGTCATTAATATACTATTTTCTTTTTTTGGATGGATTAAACTTGTAAGGACTGAAAAACAAATTACGGTCTAGACACCAGCAATTAGTGTTGCAAGTCCTCTTCTCTTGCTGTGGGCACCGTGTATCTTAATAACATGCTTAAAGTTTTCGCTTATTGCTTCCCCTAGTTAGATGCTGCTATTGGATTATATTTTTTTATCCTCTAGTAATCACATACATTAGTTCATCTGGCTTCTTCTCAGCTATCAAACTGATAATTATTAGCCTGCTTAATAATATATTTAATGCTGATTTTACTATTTATTCATGCAGAGTTTCATTCTTTTTTTCTTCCAGTTACCACTTTGTCCCAGTTTTGTAGGAGATAAAGTGTTCACTGAAGCAAGATACAAGAACATTTCACTCAAGAGCAGTACATTACTAAATATTTCTTCATAATCATTAAACAGTGTCTATTTCATGTAGGAGAGCAGAGTTGTCTGCCCTATAGTATGAAACCAAGCAAAAAGAGAAGAAGACTTATTTATTCTTTTTAGGGTCTTATATTTTTTCTGGACAAAAAGACCTGGCATCTAATTAATTGAAGAAGAGGGTAGGAATTTATGCATGATCATATGTAGAGTGTATTCTGAGGTGCTGTAAACATGAAGATATTAATGAGTTACTAGTATGGATCAGGTTAAATGTTTACAAAAGAAGCAAGGAAGTATTTGAACCATAAAAACTGCCTTGTAGAGACTCAAATCAAAGTTCTATACAGCTTTGAATGTGTGAAAAATTGTCTGAAGTTCTCCCGTGAACCGGTCAGTTTTTACTGAAAAAATTTCACTACAGATCCACTGTTGGATAATCCAACGTCCCATTTCATCTTCTGAATCTCTATCCCTACATTTCATCCCTAAACATGTTTTGGAGTATCTTACTGCAGGATAGCTCAAACATGACCCTTTGTTTGGATTATGATTTGTTATCCTGGAGATGACATAACTCAGACAAGGCAGCATTTCCTTCAAGGTGCAATTTTGAGCCAATATTTTTTGTCCATTATGACACAGATGTGTGGACTAAAAAGAAAGGTAAGTAGATGCAGGTGTGAAAGAGTCTTTACCACAATTAGAAAAATGGAGAAATCATCTCTCTTCCGTAAGACTGAAAGGTTCTGGCTTGTTAAACTTATTGAAATGAGGGCTGAGAGGTTAATAAATCCTTTAAAAACACAGTGAATAAATGTACGTTTTATAAATGCATCTAGGGGACCAACACCACTTAGGAAGAATTAATTGACAAGATATAATCTTGATATAAAATGCAGAGATTAACAGACCAAATTCAAACAAAGAATAAAAATTAGTAGGTGTTTTGTTTAGTGTTTGTGTTTTTCTTTTTAACTGTCAGAAGTGTGAATAGTGAAGGGGAGGAACTACAGTTTCAAGATAGATTTCAATAAAACTTTCTGTGACTGCATGACAGGGTAAGGGACATTCAAGTTGCTGGTGTGAAACCTCGTGAATTGGGTTTGTTGAGCTTTAGAAGGGGTAAAAGTGAGGACAGTTGATTGTCTCATATCTAGCATTATTTCAGAATTAATTAATTAGAATTTTGATGTGCTGTGCTGTGTTGATCTCATGCTCTTTGGTTTAGCTGCTTGTGAGGAGAGGTCAGAAAGACACTCACCTCTGCATCCCTTGTACTGCACAGCTTGGCTTTGAAGCTCAGGAGAATTAGCCTTTTAGTGAATCAATGAGGAACAATCAAAGCAGCAGTGATTTCATGATGTCATGGTTATTCTCCTGGTGCCAGTCAGGACCACATCATGGTTAGTATTACTGTTGGGCTGGCTCAAACTGAATTATGAACCACAGGAAAAAAGCCCAAGTGGACTAGCTTTAATGCACATTTCCAAACAGTTTATTATATCATTACCTAAGCCTTCTCTTTCTTTCCTTTTTTCTACTACCTTCTTATTACTTATACTATTTCAGAACATATACACAGAGAGAGACAGACATATCCTTATCACTGAAAACCTGTATTGCTTCCTTTAAAGGCAGTAAGACTAACATTTTTCTTCTGATGCACACAGAATTTCTTTTTCTCTTGGTTCCTGCTAGTAGTTTTAAAACGTAGATTATGTTTTGGTCTATGTAGGAAAGTGGTTAGGCATTAAGTTTATTATATATGACTCAAGCTATTTTGTTTTACACTTAAAATTAGCAAAACAGTATCACTGTCAAGTGTTATCTCTGATTCTCATTATGATTTTACATTTCAGCTAAAGGCTTTCTATTTACAGGAAAGTGAATGTCAATGAAAAACAAAGGAACAATTCACAGCTATGATTAGAAGAAAAGCACTGCCTTATTTGTGAATAAAAGCATAACCCTCAATTCCTAAACAATCACAATGTTAATGTTAGCAATAGAAGGGCCATACAGATTTAGTATGGTTATCATTCACACAGAATTTGGAGGAGTACATCTACAGTAGTGTTACACTATAAATTACGCATGTTTTCCTGTGATATGGAATACTTCCTCTGCTCCTATAAGTACTAATATTAGTATGTCAGAAGACTTTCTTGAACATAAGGAATACTGTATTTTTTCCATCGATCCTTAAAAGACTGATTGAAATATGTCAGAGAGCAATGTGCGTGTCAAATTACAGTTATATAGGTAAGTACTAAACTCAGTGGACCAGGCTAACTTTTTTTTTTTTAATGCAATCTGGATCTCAAGTGGATTTTCTGTAAAATAGCTTCCATAAAAGAAGTGTTGAAGTACTTCACGGTTTTTTTCCCATATCCTGCATTATTTTTAAAGCATTTACCAATAAGAAGTAAGAAGTTTATGTAAGAGTTAATTCTAACTTTCTGAATTCTCAACAAACCTAACTTTGGTGCAAGTGTTTGAGGAAAAAATGTTAAGGATTCCTTTATATTGAATGTCTTACTTTCATCACAGGTATTTCACCTCACATGCATGCATCATTTTAGAAAAAAATATATAAAATGGTGGTAGAAGTAGTTTAAACATAGGTTTAAACAACAGTCATGGAAGCTGAATGTTAGATATTTGCCAGTGTTGATATAAATGAATAAAAGCCTTGAATGTCAGTGTTTATGATTATGAAACACATCTCTTTCTTGAAAGAGATAAAGTCACTCATCTTCAAATAAATGGGCAGTTATTTCACAATTAAACCCAAAAAGGGTGTTGGCATGTGGTGCCAGTGCTCAGTGGATCACAGTGCCAGAGATGCCTGCGCTGGCAGAAACATCCACCAGGAAGTCCATGGGGCACCGTGCAGAGACAAACGGGTGAACTTACTTGGTAATAGAACCAGAATGGCATGTTCATGCAGCATTGCCCCTGAGCTGTTGAGCTCTGAAAAGTGCCAGGGCTTGTTATCTCACAGACTGTACCTTGCTAGCAGAGACATAGTGCTTCCAGATGAGAGCTGGCTTCTGTGCAGCTCCCATGCTCCCTGGTGCTACTATGATCACATCAGGATGAGTGAAGTGGATGCAGGTGTCTTGATTGCTACAGTGTGGGCAGTTATTTTCTTATAGTAGAAGAAGTTCCTTGTCTGAGTGCTTAATAAGTGCTGCACCACAGCAGAAATGATACCTCAACATTGCATTAAAATGATAACTGGCATTTGATACAGATACCAAATCAAATAAGCACTGAAATTGGAATAGTCTTAAATGACATATAATTAATTTTTAGGCTATGAGTTTTTTCCATGTGTCCAAACAGATATAAAGCTTGCAGAATTAGATGGAATTTTAAATTGCATTGCATTTGCTTATTCATATGTATGTGGATGATATTTCCCACCTAAACGGTGGGGGTTTTTTTAAATTATAATTTCATTTTTAAAAGAATCTTTTCAGAATTACAATCTTTTCATAGGTTTTTATTAAATTTGGTAATTCATATCAGCACTATGTGTCATAACTGAGCAGCAGAAAACAATTTCATCTCCTAAAGAAATTGTTTCTCTGATTATTCAGCACTAACTACTCTTAATTTTCTGGTATATATATATTCCATTTTAGAGTATGTCAGCCTACTATTCCTTCCTAGGAGTAGATATCATTTTATTTTTACTGCTAGTATTTCAAAATACTTCATGAAATACAAAAATTTAGCACATTTTGAAGATTAAATATAAAATATGTCCAAGAATATTTTTCCAAGCTACGTCAGAAACTTTCCTTTAAAGCATGCTTTTAAAATAGTTATTCTTACTCAAGCAGTTCACTGAGAAATATCTGAATTTCTGATATTTAAAAGCAGAAAACCTAGATGTTCCTAGAGTCTGCTGAGCTCCAGGAGGGAAATTTTCTGTTTTCTTCAAAAACATTCTTTTATTTTCCTATCAATATTTTAACTAACAAATACCTATATCTGGAAGGATATACATAATGAAGTAATTTTTTTTCTTGTTTAGAAATTGGGGTTGGCATATTTCTTAAACTGCTTTTGCTTGAAAGACTAGCTTGTTGAGGTAGATTTATCTTGAGATGGATGGCCACTGGGGGAGGAGGTGAAAAATATGGGTTTCTACATTATCCACTACGCTTACTTAGACAGCTAATGGGAAAAACCAGATAACTTTTCAATACTGTGTTTTATGGGTAGAACATTCCAATACTAAATCTTGTAATTATCTCTGGGGGAATCATAAGTAAGAAGTTTGGAGTCTACATTACTGCCTATTAACTATGTGTGTGTATGCACCTACTGTGAGCTCTATTGTTTCTTTGTACTGGGAATAGTTACAGCATCTTTTTGTTGTTGTTGTTCTTGTTGTTGCTGCTTCCTAATCTTTTCTGTTTCAAAATCAATGCCAAGGGAAAAGTGTGGTTCATACTGGATACTCAGATTTCATTTTAAGTATGAACTTTAGCTCCACTCTCTAGCTGGCCTTTAAAGGGCAAGATAAATACCCAAAAAGTGAAAAATGATGCATTTGTATTCTTTTAAAACAAACAGAATTACGTGATCTCAAAATCAAAGGTCATTTCTCTGTCTAGCAGTCTTTCAGCTTTTCTACTTTTGGTTCCCTCAAAAAACAAGGCGTTATATTCCATTAGTTGCTCTTTCATTAGAGTCAATAATGTTCTGAGCCTTTATGTAGTACATACACTAAGACACGGCATTCTGTTCTTTAATTTTTCTGGGATTTACAAAGTGAAAAACTTGCAGCAGAAGTAATTTTATGCCAAATTAAAAAAAAAAGTTAATGCATTTAAACTAGTAGAACATGGTGTTTTGTTTAAACCAGAAAATTTTTCCTAATGAATGTCATTTTCTTCTCACATTTCTTTCCAAGTTGCTTTCAAAGGGAAAAAGGAGAAAGAAAAGAAAGGAAAAAACCCACACCACAAACTAACAAAAAAACAACAAAACTTTAGTATGGTATAAGTACAGCAAATTCAAAAGAATCAGCTCTTATTGCAAGGATGGGCTTACTCCTAGTATTCAGGAAATCCCACAAGTTCTAAAAACTTGTGGGTATCATAGGAAAATAGTTAATCATAGAAAAATTTAGGTTTGGAAAGACCTCTATGATCATGTAGTCCAACCATTAACCCAGCACTGCCAACAGCACCATTAAAACATATCCCTACGTGTTACATCTGCACATCTTTTAAGTATCTTAAAAGTGATGGTGACTTAACTGGGTAGCCTGTTCCAATGCTTGACAACCTTTTTTAAGAAGAAATTTTTCCTAATGTATAGTCTAAACCTCCCCTGACACAACTTGAGGCCATTTCCTCTTTTTCTATCACTCATTACTTGTGAGGAAAGATCAAACCCCACCTTACTACAACCTCTTTTCAGGTAGTTGCGGAGAGCCTTCTTTTCTCTAGGCTAAACAACCCCAGCTCCCTCAGCTTCTCCTCACAGACCTTGTGCTCCAGACCCTTCACCAGCTTCATTGTTCTTCTCTGGACACACTCCAGCACCTCAATGTTTTTCTTGCAGTGAGGAAACTGGACACAGTACTCAAGGTGCAACCTCACCATTGCCAAGAACAAAGAAACTATCAGTGCTCTTGCCCTGCTGGCCACACTATTCTTGATACAAACTAGGATGTCATTGGCCCTGTTTCTCAGCTAGGCACACACTGGTTCTTGTTCAGCCATGGTTGACCAACGTGCCCTGGTCTTTTTCCACTGAATAGGTTTCCAGACACACTTGACCAAACCTGTAGCACTACCTGGGGTTGTTGTGACCCAAGGGCAGTACCCAGCCCTTGGTCTTGTTGAATCTGTTGAACGTGGATCCTCTCAGGAACAATGCAGGAGACCTGGTTACCCAGGACATAGAGAAGGCTGAGGCATTCAACAAATTTTTTACCACAGTCTTCACCAGCAAATTCCAGTCACACTACCCAAATGCAAAAGGTGAAAGGAGGGATTGGGGAAATTAAGAACCATCCACTGTAGGAGAACACTGAGTTGGAGACCACTTAAGAAACTTGACTTTGCAAAGCCCATGGGACCTGATGAGATACATCTATGGATCCTGAGGGAACTGGTCAAGGAAGTGGCTATGCCATTATGCATCACATTTGAGAAGTCATGGCAGTGCAGTGAGGTTCCCACTGGCAGGAAAAGGGGAAACATAATACCCATTTTTAAAAAGAAAATTAAGGAAGACTCATTAAACTACAGTCTGGCCAGCCTCACCTCAGAGCCTGGCAAAATCATGGAGTAGCTCCTTCTGGAAACCATGCTAAGACACATGAAAAGTAAGAAAGTGACTGAGCCAACACAGCTGCACAAGGCAAATCATGCCTGACAAATTTGTTGGCTTTCTATGATGCTGGACAAAGGAAGAGCAGCAGAACTCATCTACCTGAACTGTACAAAGCATTTGACACTGCCCCACAAGTTATCCTTGTCTCTCAACTGAAGAGACATGGATTTGACAGATGGACCACTCTGTGGGTAAAAAATCAGCAGATTCAATTGGTGATTCCTCAGGGAACAGTATTGGGACCAACACTTTTTAACATTTTTGTCACAACATGGACAGTGGGACTGAGTGCACCCTCAGTAAGTTTGCCAATGACACAAAGATGTGTTGTTAGATTGACATGCTGGAGGGCAGGGTTGCCATCCAGAGGGACTTTGACAGGCTTGAAAGATGGCCTTGTGTGAACCTCAAGAAGTTCAACAAGGCCAAGTGCAAAGTCCTGCCCCTAGGTTGGGACAATCCCAAGCACAAGTACAGACTGGGCAGAGAATGGATAAAGAGCAGACCTGGGGAGAAGGACTTGAGGGTCTTTGTTGAAAACAAGTTCACCATGAGACAACAGTGTATGCTCGCATCCCAGAAAGCCAACTACATCCTGGGCTGCATCAAAAGAGGTATGACAACAAAACTGAGAAAGGTGATTCTCCCCCTCTCCGTTGCTCTTGTGAGACCCTACGTGGAATACTGCGTCCAGCTCTGGGGCCCCCGACACAAGGAAGACATTACCTGTTGGAACAAGTACAGAAGAGAGATACTAATTTGAATGAAGAGCTGGACCACGTCTCCTAAGAAAGGCTGAAAGAACTGGGCCTATTCAGAATAGAGAAGAAAAGGCTTTGGGGAGAATTTCTAGAAGTCTTTCAGTACCTAAAGGGCATTTACAAGGAAGGTGGACAGGACCTTTTCTCAAGAGGATGTAGTGACAGAACAAAGGGGAATGGTCTCAAGCTGAAGGAGAGTAGGTTTAGATTAGATCATAGGAAGAAATTATTTACTGTGAGGATGGTGAGGCACTGGAACAGGCTGCTCAGAGAGGCTTTGGGCTTCCTATCCCTGGAGGTGTTCAAGACCAGACTGAATGGGGCTCTGAGTAAGCTGGTCTAGTGGAAGCTGTCCTTGCCCATTGCAGAGGTGTTAGAACTACATGATCTTTAAGATCTCTTCCAACCTTAACCCTTCTCTGGTTCTATGATTCTAACTTCAAACAGTTGGCCTTGGTCCATTGATTCAGCCTTTCCAGATTCCTCTACAGACCCTTACAACCCTCCAGCAGATCAATACTCCTGCCAACTTGGTGCCATTTGCAAACCGACTGAACGGACACTCTGGCTAGATGATCAGTAAATTAAGATATTAAACTGAACTGGTCCTGGTACTGAGCCTGGGGAACACCACTGGTGACCAGCCACCCACTGCATTCACCACTACTCTCTGAGCCTGTCCATCAAGTCAATTTTTACCCAATAACTAGTACACCAGCCCAAACCATGTGTAACTACTGTTTTTTCTGGGAGAATATTGTGGGAAAGAGTGTCATAGGTTTTACTAAAATCCAGGTAGACAACATCCACGGCCTTTCCCTCATCCACAAGGTGGGTCACCCTGTCTTAGAAGGAGATCACATTGGTCAAGCAGGACCTTTCATAGGGCCTTTCACAAACACCTGCTGGCTGGGCCTGATCCCCTCGTCCTGCATGTGTTGCATGATGGCACTTAGGATGACCTGTTCCATGATCTTACCTGTTATTGAATGAGGTCAGAGTAACTAGCCTGCAGTTCCCTGCATCCTCCTTCTGGTCCTTCTTGTAGATGAGCATCACATTTGCCAATTTCCCATCAACTGGGGCCTCCTCAATTAGCCAGAACTGTTTTCCTGCATCCATTCTCACATGCTAAATACACCTAGTAAGACTGTAGCATATTTCACTGAAACAGGGAAATGTGTCCCAGACTTCAAAAGCCTTTAATTGTCTAGATAAATAGAGGGAATAAAAATGACCATTCTGTAGTCATCAGTTTCAGCTGAAGTTGCACTTAAGGATCATGGCAGAAGCTGAAGTAATAACAATGACCACCCTGAATCCTTTAATCCTACTGCTTTTTGTCTTATGTAGACCGTTATGTCTGTGCAACATCTCACTGTCCCCTGATGCAGAAGCTTTTATTAGTTCTCAGTTCCCTCTATCTCTTTTCCAGTGTTTGCATTCCTAGAGGGAGTTTATTCAAACCCTCCCATTCCAGAAATCTTTAAAAGGAGTACATACTGGTTCTTATTTTAACTAAATAAATTGGTAGATTTCTACCTTTAATACAGAGATTTTAGGTGTTCCAGATCCAGTTGTGTCTATTCATGTTTGTTAAGTACAGAGGCTTTGACTAATATGTTCAAAAGTCCTGTCAAACTAGGTGCCCACCTATAGTATAGTTGTTTTGGTCCAGGTTCTCCTGTTATAAACTTTGATAAAATGCAAATTCCTTGGAGCATAGGAAAGTAGAAAGAAGTAAAACTTTTTTTACTGAAATAGTAAAACCAAAACTTCAGTGTTTGGTTCATTTCTGCTACACTTTGGAAAGGAAAAGAGGATGTGCAACACAGAATTTGAATATTTTGTTCCTTATCCCACTCCTCTAAACACTGACACAGATAATAACAGTTAAAATACTCTTTCAGCAGATGGATTATATAACAGTAACTTTGGTCCTGTGTTTGTATCTGTAAATATATTCATTGCACTCAAATTAAGGTATTGTGCAAATATTTTCATCGTGAAGCGCAGGAATAAAAGAAACAATCACACACCATAATTCTCTAATCAACTACCAGCAATTACATTAACACTGAGATTTGTAGAAAATACTTCCATTGTAGCTTTGTTAATCCCAGATTACCTTTTCAGTGAGGGAGATTTGAGGCTAAACTATGGAGATTCAAGGGTGAAATAAAAATATACACTATTTACTTATGCTAACACACTGTTCTGAGGTTTTTTGCTCTACAAAATTCCATTTAATTGCAATAGAAAAAAGTGCTGGAACAAACTGTTAATCGGACATATAGGGATACATTTTCAGCAACACTTTGAGGTTTAGACATCATACATACTCTTTTTTATTATTCTATCTTGCAGATAAAGATCAAGAAAATAAGTTCAAAACCAAAATATTGCTCACTATGGAATAATGCAATTCTCTGTCATGCATTATTTTGAAATAGTAGTTCATTTTCTTTTGTAATTTTTTTCAACATAGGCAAATCACATATGAAAGAACATTTCTAACTGCGACTTGGTTTTTATTAGTTGTGTTCAGCAATTCTGAATTTTACTGGCATACTGGCAGGCAAATGGAGGGCCTGAAATAGGAATTTGCTGGCCAAAGTCTGACCAGGTTTCTGACCTACTGCTGATCTTTATAGACATCTGAGTAAGATTCATTTCACAGTCTAGCCTCCAGCTATATTGTTACAGGCTAGGGACATTCCCTGAGTGAAAATCTCAGGGACTTAGGACCAGAATACCTTCATGTCAATTGCACTGTGATACTAAATACAAGTGACCAGATAGTACATGAGCAGTGCTACTCTAAACAGTGTAAAAGACAGTTTTGAATTATGATCAGGAGACAAAATTGCATGTACTCTGTAGAATAAAAAGCTGATGTGTTAGATGAAATCGTGCATTCTCTATTCTGAAATTCTTTATTGCTGGTGGTTTATTCAGAAGATCCATAGTTGCTAGTCTGGCATTCTGTTATGAAGAAGGGTCTTGTACATTAAAGTTGTCTATTGGGGGTATAAACTGCCTTTTCAGTGAGGTAAGGAGATTTGAAAGAAAGAATTTATTTTAATGCTTGCTAATGAATGTGTTATGTAACACATAATATATAATAATACAGTTGGTGTTCTGTACATGAAGAAAGGTACTGGGATCCTTAACTGATGTGGGAAAATGAGAGGTTATGTTATGAAGAAGCGTAAAGAAGACAGAGCAGTGCTCCCCTCACCCAGTAATTGTTTTTGTAGGTGGACTCAGAGACTAGTATATTAATTCAATTTTTGGCAAGCAGGGTCTGTAAATGTCAACAGTATTATTTTTGTTTCTTCGTGCTTTTTTAGGAACCTGCCACCTAATAATAATCCATAAATTTTTTCAAGTCCCTGAGAGGTCTCTTGTCGCAAAATTGATCTGTCAAGTCAATTAGTGATCTGGGACCTTGTTCAAATGTCTGCTATATGTTTTTACTATGTGATGAGTTTGTTTGCCACCAAACTATCACTCATTCTAATGTTCAAGCAAACTGAATAATTTTCCATTTTATACTCCATGAAGTAGAATTTAATTTGAAGCAAGATTTCTTCAGTTCTGATTGTGCATAGAATACTAATATGCATAAAATTGCCATGGAGGAATTTCTGTGATGCAATGTTAATTAATAATTATGTGAATTCTCTTAACACATTTTATTTAGCCATAGAACTCCTCATTAATGACCAAAGAACTGCACAACTATGCCCATGTTTCATATTAGATTTTTTTTTTTTATGATGGTGGTGTTTTTACATGAATGAATATATTGGGTCTTTTTAGACTATACAACATATGAGTTTCTGATTCATTTAAGTTATCTGTCTCCAGGGCATGAATTAACTACTTGTACAGAGAAATTAAGGCTTAAGGAACGTAAGTGGTGCTAGAGAAAATTGATTTGGTTTTTAAAGCAATTATTTAAAATACTTTGGTAAAAAAGATTTGTAAAAATAAATGCAAATTACTATGTCTTTATGCGTATGTGAGGTTTTTCACATTTTTATAAGAAGTTCACTCTAACTAAAATAAACAGAGAGGTAGCTTTTTTCCCCTGATGTTTCCAAGAACAATTAAAATAAATCTTAAACAAAATTTCTCAGAAAACTCATCAATTCTCTGTGTTATAAGCAATGATTCCTTCATCTCATGCACACTTTATTAGCCTAGAATAAAAACATTTGTTGAATTCTTTACAGGGAATGGTGTGTTAGTGATTAGAATAGCTTTTCAGTAAAAATTGTTATAGGTTTGTTATGAGTAAACTGAAAACTTTGACAAGATACCTCAAGAGACTGCCCTGCACGTAGCAAAAATTTCACATTTAAGGAAGCGTTGCCAGATAAGAAAAGTCAGATACATCAATAATGAAACATTACTACACTAAGATTTACTTACTTACAAAGAGGGTAAGACAGATTTGTATTTTCGCTCTTTCTTTCTTTTTTTCCCTAAATACCAAATATAACAAATAATTAGCAGTACAACACAATGAAGATTATCTGCTCCTCTTTCTTTTTGTGCGTCCAAAAATATTTGCGAAAAGATACTTGCAAATTTGCCTACCCTACCTCTCAGGAAATCTTAAGAAATTGTACAAGGACTTAACTTCCAAACCGCTGCACAGCCTCCAGCACAGACGACAAAATATGTTGTGATTATGGTTCAAATAGCTGGCTTTTACATACTGAAGGCCCACCTTTAATTGATGCTCTAAAGGATGCATAAAGGAATTAGTGATGAAATAGCAAACTAGTCTAGCATATAATGCTGTGGCCTGTACATAATAATGAGTATAGCAGCTGGCAGACAGTGCAAATGACATTAGAAATTAGAGTATTTCGGCTTTCCTGTTTGGTCTGCTGTAGAACAAGGCTTCAGTGAAAAAGGAATTCTTCAATGCTTAAACACAAACTTACATAAGCAGCTAAACCCAGACACATTGCATGTCCATATACACATATTTTGCACTGAGATTGTTTCTTCAGTAAACTTATTTATCAGACTATCCTTTCTTTTGAATAATGAAAGATGTACCATTCTTGTGTTCCTTATTAAATACATGAGCTGTTAACTTGAATTGTAACCCAGGATCAATTTCTTTGGCATAAATATTTTTATTCCAGTTTATATCACTTAACCTCCCTTTCTAAAAAATCTTATTTTTCCTTTGCAAAAGGAGTTTTAAGGATGTAGACTCATTCATTGCTTATAAAATTTATTTATAATAGCATAGAAGAAATAATTAAAGATCTACCTAAAAAAATCAGGAAAAAAAGAATGCAAAATTATAATACTTATTGGATGCAGTTCCTTAGAAATTTGCTTCAGAGTAACAATTCTATTTTTAAATGTTTACTTTTAAAAATACTTTGGTGCACTGTGATGCTAGTAGAAGAAAAAGGCAATTTTGCAGGGTAAGGCTAAGCAATATTTAAAATGAAAAAAAAACCCAACCAAAAAACCCCCAGATGATAAGCAATTGGTAAAAACCCCAGTTTAACATTCTTTCCTATTACAAGATATGTTGAATGGCAATGGGAAGGTCTATGAGACATAATCGATACATTTTTCCCCTCTAGCAGTGCTGTACTATCAAAACAAGAACAGCTTTAAACAAGAGATTTGGATTTAATGTAGATAAGGCTCTGAGTGCATTGCAGTTGATAGTGTGCTTAATTACTTGTGTTAGTAAGAAGCACAGGATCATCTGAAAATACTACTGCTTCAAATAATATTCAATTTATATAGGTGTTATAACATACTATGCAGACAGAGAAAATACATCCTGTAGCCAATCTAGATGGTAAAAATAAAATTATAAAACATATAGATTCAAACTATAGGATATTTTGGGTTGGAAGGGACCTTAAAATTCAACTAGTTCCAAGCCACCTGCCACAGACAGGAACTCAACCTTTCACTAGATTGAGTTGCTTGATTCCCCATCCATCCTTGTCTTGAACACTTCTGGTGACTGGTTATCCATAACTACTCTGGGGCAAATCTTTTGCTACACTCTGTAATAAATTTCTTCCTTACTTAATCTAAAACCATTCTTTTTTAGGAGAGGATTGCCTTCTCCTCTCACTACAAACCTTGGTAAAAGGTGTTTCCCCATCTTTCTTAGAATCATAGAATCTTAAAGATAGGAAAAAGTGTCCAAGATCATCGAGTCCAATCTTTGACCAATCATTACCTTGTCAAGAACACAGCACTACGTTCCGTGTCCAGTCATTTCTTGAACACTTCCAGGGACGGTGATTTCCTAGGCAGCCTGGTCCATTGCTTGATAACACTTCCGATGAAATTTTTCTTAATATCCAATCTAAACCTCCCCTAGCACATCTTGAGGCCATTTCATCTCGTCCTTGCTGCCTGGGAGAAGAGACCATGACCCATCTTCCTATAACATCCTTTCAGGAAGTTGTAGAGAGTGAGAAGATCTTCCCCTCAACTTCCTTTTCTCCAGGCCAAGTATAATCCTCCAGAACCTCCTATATGCTCCTTCAAGTATTGAAAGACCATAGTAGGGTCTTTCCAGTGTCTTCTCTTCTGCAAGCTGAATAACATCGCTTTTTTCAAGTTTATTTCATAGAAGAGATGTTCCAGCCCTTTAATCATACTTGTGGCCCTCCTCTGTACACCCTCTGACAGATACATGTCTTTCTTGTGTTGGGAATACCAGAGTTGGATCCAGTACGCCAGGTGGACTCCCACCAGATCAGAGTAGTTGGGCAGAAACACCTCCCTCAACCTGCCCATGCTGCTTTTGATGAAGTCCAGAACAGCTGGCTTTCTGGGCTGCAAGTGCATGTTGCTGGTTCATACTTAATTCGTTATCTACTAATATCCCAAATTTTATCTCTGCGGGGCTGCTTATTTCCTAGTCTGTAATGCTACTATTGATTGCCCTGGTCCAGGTGCAGGACTTTGAACTTGACTCAGTTGAAAGTCATGAAAGTATATATTGGTCCATTTATCCAGCCTGTCAAAGTCCCTCTGAATGGCATCCTTTCCCTCTAGCATATCACTCTACTATTCAGCTTGCTGTTCGTGGTGGAATGACCTGAGCTGCATGCCCACCAAATCGCTCTACTACTTCCCTTCTCAGCCAGACAGGGGTGGAGAAAATAGGATGAAAAACCCCTTGTGGGTCAAGGTAAAGGAAGCCTAAAACACAAAAGTAAAGATCATGCATGAGGAAGCAAAAGAAAATAAAACGTTTTATTCTCTATTTCCTATAAGCAGATGATAACCAATCACTTCCTGCAAAGCAGGGCTTCAGCATGTTTATTTGTTGTTCTGGAAGAAAACCATGTAATTAGCAAATCCACCCCTTCACGCCATACACACACACTCCTACTACCCCTACTACCCCCTTTTTACTTAACTTTTATTGCTCAGCAGACATCATATGGCATGGAATATCACTTGGGTCACTTTGGGTCAACTGTATGTCACGTCCAAAGATCCAGCCTACCGGAGGACAGGAGTTGGAGAATGTCGGAGAGACATTGCTGATGCTGTGCCAGCACTGCTCAGCAACAGCCAAAACAGTGGTATATTATCAATATCTTTGCAGCTACCATTACAAAGTACAGTGCTTCAAGGGCTACTGTGGAGAAAATTAACTTCATCTCAGCCAGACCCAATACCATGCCATCTGAAAACTCACTGAAGATGCACTACATTCCACTGTGCATTTCATTAATAAAGATGATTAACAGTACTGACCCCAATACAGACCCCTGACAGATTTCACTCATTACTGATTTCCATGGGAACATTGAGCTGTTGACTACAGCTCTTTGCATGCAAACATTCAGGTAACCCTTTTCCCATCTCCAGTAAACCCATATTTTTCCAATTTAGCAGCAAGAATGTTGTGGGGGACCATATCAAGGGCTTTAAGGAAGTCAAAATAACTCACATCTGTTGCTTTTCTCATCATTATCCAGAACAGTCACATCAGTATAGAGGGCCTTAAGTTAATCAGGCACCATTTGTCAGCAGCCACACTGCTGTCTCTAAGATCTTCGTGTCTTCCATATGCCTTGACGTAGACACCACGAGATCTGTTTTCTGACTTTATCAGGCCCAAGGTAAGACTGATGGGTTGGTAGCCTTCAGCAACCATCCACCCTAAGGCTTCCTTTGTAGGTTTGGCCTCTAATTTTCACCCATAAGCTCTAGATCTGTACCAGGCTGTTTTTCAATGGCAAGAGGTTTTCTTCATATAGAGTACTTTATCCTTTATTTTTTCACATGAGGGCAACTCCTCATCTTTCCATCCTTTCACCGTGAACATAGAGACCAATTTCTCCCAGCTGTCCCTTCTGAACAGTCTTAGTCATTGACTGCAGTGCTCCAATAATGTGATTCATCCCACCAAGTCTAGGTGATAGCAATCAGGCCATAACTTTCCAGATACACCAGAGGATGTACTTGTGTGATGTTTTAAAATATATTGGAACACTGCAGGTCATTTCAAAGAAGGTAAAAGGACAACAAAACTGTTCTAAAACTAAGGAAATTCCATTTTGGAGATTTGTATTAGATTTTTAGCATCATCAGTGACACCAGACACATTCAAAAAGAACTTGGGTACCCCTTTCACTTGAGGTAATTAGTGCTTCTTTCTCTACAGCAGCAATGAAATGGTGGACTTAGACAAGGCAGCTCTGGAAGAGCCAGGTCACAGGATTACCCATAGAATTTCAGAAATACTGAAATCTACTGTAGGTTATCATCTATACTTAATGATCATCCCTATGTGAATGATCTTTTTGCTACTTTCATGGAAGAAGCTCGTAAATTGTCATGAAAGAGTGGTTAGGCCACTTAAAAAAATCACTATTGACAGTGTTAGCAAAAAGCAGGTTTTAACAGGAAATTGTGAAAGCATAACTTTAACAGAGTTTGGTCATAGGGTTCACTCAATTGCTTACTACAGAGTTGGGATGGTTTAATACCAGACAGAAATTAAACTCCAAATAAGTGCATCCCCTTCCCCTCCCACCCTCCAATAAGAGAGGGGCAAAGAAAGAGACTATGGGTTGAAGTAACAATTCACTGAAAGAAAGGAACAATGGAATAAGAAATGCACAGTAATAGCAGCAATACTAATAACTAAAGTATACAAAAAAACAAAGTGCTTTACATACTAAAAGGTGTTTGCCATCTTGACTTAGTTCTGTGCGGCTGCCGAGACAAAGGTAAGATGGCGGATGCTCCCCAAGGGTCACACCACAGGAGCCCCAGGACAAAGACATGGTGCTGTCCATTCCTGTGCCCAGTGCCACATGGCTTCCTGGAACAATAACATGATGGTGGGTGCTCCCACAACTAGCTTTTCCCGTCCCCAAGCCTGAGAAAACAAAAAACAATGACAGACAAACCACCAAAAGCTAGATTATCCACGTTGTGCTGTGCCACCCATTTCTGGACTACTCCACTGGGACTCAGGCTCAGCTAGGATTTGGTGCAATTATAAAACTGACTTTATTACAGATTCACAATAGCAACATTCATACTATATTCCATTCATATGCACACATAGAGGCAAAGAGATGTATACATCTATATCTATGTATGGAAAGATACCTCTCAAAAATTCCCCTCAGGTTCAGTGAAATAATCACATAAAATCCTATAGTGTTTCTCAACAGGCATGGGTTGCACCTCGAGGAGTATATGTGTGCATAAGTGGGAGGGTGCCAGTCTAGGACTCATAATCAGTGAGTCTTTTGAGTATTGAAAACTTAAGTGTTGGTGAGAACTGAAAGGCATCCCACTCAGATGGACATGCTGGTGCAGCCTGCTGCAGTCCAGGAAAGCTCAATGGATCTCAGGACCACTATTCACAGAGTTATGAGATGCTTGGTGTCAGGCACCACTAAGTTTCCATCCTAGCCATAATGCAAGTTGGTAACTACTGTATTTTTTTTCCAAAAAGTCCAATAGCTATGGTATTGTTCCATTTGGGCTACGATTCAGGTAAATGACTTGCCAAGGGTGTCAAGGACAGGTGTTTATTCTTTGCTCCTCGCCTTGGTCAGGCAACTGACATTTCAGTTGCAGTCAGAATTGTTCCCACTTTTATCATTCAAGAGCTCCTGGTGTGATCAAGGATTCTTCACCACCCAATTGGTATTGAAAAGGAGTGCTTCATTGCTTAGCTGGTTTGGTCAAAGCTTATCAGGACATCCTAAGATCCTAGAGCAGGATGGAGGAGGAGGGTGTGGAGGATGTGCCACCACATAAGTGTTTATGCCTGAACCATACATTTGGCAGAAAGTCAGAGTGTTGATGAATTTTCTTGGTTCTTTCCTTCTTCATTTGTTTCTTAAAGGACCTGGAAACAATGACATGGAATGGATGCCATGCCAATGGTGACTCTCTCCTCTTCTAACATTAGCAAAATTTTTCCTTTTCCCTTGCCTGTCAGCAAAGCTGTCTGAAGAGAAACCATTTCCCCCTTTTCAGTACTTTCCTCCTTCTGAAGAAATTTCTTCTTCATCACATCCTTGCTTAGTATTCAGAACAGTGAAATGCAGCACATTTTTCCTCCTGGACAATATAGCCACAAGCTTCAGAAAGTATGCACCGACACAGATGCAGAAGTTCTACAAAAGAACAGTGCAACAATAATCAGGAAGGCAATTTTTAGTCAACAGATTAACAAAACAAAATGGCTTTTTCTTTTACTAGTTTCCATGCATGAGATCAACAGACAACAAGTATAAAAAGTCATTTACTATGGCATTAAAGGTAGACAAAGAATAAAAGTACTAAAGCTGTACATAATCTCCTCTTGTACCTAAACCCCAGATGACAGAATCAGGGAAGAACATTCAGATAAAATGTGGACTATCTTGAACAGGTGAATAGGTGGAGAAAGACAACAAAATTGAATAACTCCATAAAATAATTTGCGAATTTGTGAGATGCCAAATTCTTGTTCTCATGCAGCACACTAAGCAATGTTGTTTTGGACTCATCTATGCAGCCTGACACAAGTGCAGAGAGTATCCATGCACTATGGCACAGAGCTCACTATAACTGCCATTTTGCTTGCCCTTGGCCTTAGTTTTATAGCCACTGCTTGGTCTGCTTATTATTTCTTCCCACACAAAATCTGTAGTCCTTGAAAAAGTAAACGCACAGATTTACGGAGATGATCTGTCTAATATGCAGGTAAGTCTGGTTTTCTGCTTTTTAGATAACACACAGTATTCAATAGGAAAATGGCAACCTTGTCAGGAAGAACACAGTTTGTATGGCAAGGACTGTCGGCAACCAGAAGCACAGTCAACCCCTTCTCTGCAGCTGCTCTGTGTGTTGCTGAAGGACACCTGGCACTAGTCGAGGCTTCATGAGCCAGTGTTGTGCTTCCTGCTCATATTCATCAGCCAGGCCATAAAGGGGTAGTTGAGATTGCCAGCCATTCCCTGCAATGTGGTTGTGCTACTGACTTTACACAGCAGTGCTACCTGACAAGTGCTAGAACCATGCTCTCTGGCAGACCACTTTTACCAGATAACAAAAGTGGTTCAATTCCTGCGGTATTCCACAGCAGCTTACAGGACAGACATGAAAGAGAAGCTGCTTCCCTTTGGTGCACAATCTAGATATGTTGGCAAGATGGGAGACATGCGAAAAATAAGCACATATGTGCTATGAGCAATCCTGTTGTGTGAGGCAATGTCTTGAGAGCCTGACAACTAAGCGTCTGTATCTATGACACACAGGTGGCATGGATCACACTCCACAGCCCAGGCTGGGCATACATCCCAGATTGTGATATGTGCTGTCAGTTTGCCTTTATTGAACTCTGAGGTAAGGTAGTAGGCATTTGAAGGTCGCTGACTTTTATATTTTTACTACTACTTTATTTTCATACCCGGTAGATTAATACTGGTTGTCTGGCTAATCAGAAATATGGGCAAGTTTATAAATCCAGAACCATTATCTAATGCTGAATAGCTGTGACTCTACTAAGCAGCAGAACTGTGAATTCAGTTATCTATGTGTTGGCTTTCTACAGAAGAAGATTTAATAACAGCAAATATTCCACAATATGAATAGGTAGGATAATTATATTAAAAGTAAAGACTCTCAGTCTCCATAACAATAGAGGTCAATCAAGAAAAAGAACTATTACAAACTATGTGTTTTCTTTGTGAGAATTATTTGGGTGATTTTTACATTTTCAGGAATCACTTATTACCATACTTATAAACGGAACTGAAATATACAGAGTGGAAAAACAGTTTTTAAATGGAGGAGGAGGCTAAGACAAAGTTTTTGCAGAACTGTGGCTACAATGATGTACAAGAAAACACAGATCTGTTCTACAAGAATATTCAGCTGTAAGATTTTCTGTTCTGTTTTCTTCTATAACTTAGTTCTATGGACTAGTAATAATTTTTAATGTATGGTGAGGTTAAAGCTATTTCCCCTCCTCCTAAATTACATTTTGCATTTTATTGGTGCAGTGAATTATGTTTCTGCTTTGAAATAATTAGTCTGTCTTTCAAATATTATTTAACAGAGAGAGTATGCTGAAGTCTTTAGTTTCAGAGGCACTCTTATGGCTCTCTTACTCTCTCAATTAAGGTGAGTGATCTAAACTGATATCTAGAGAAGAGTCTGTTCAAGTCTCTGAAGAATTAACTACTATGTTCCAGTTGAACATTTTCTTTGCTTCCTTGTTAGCTGTCCTGAAGGCAAACCTCTTAGCCTAAACAGCTTGAACTTTCTCTGTACTCTTAATTGGCATCTTCAGGGATTGTTACATATGGGCCTGTTCAATCTTCTATCAGTTCCATCAGACCTTTGAAATTATTTTCTTTCTCTAGCAATGGAGTCTGTAACATGTACCACCTTCTAGCATAGTTTCGACTTACTGCTTTATAGTAGCTTGACCATTTCCACCATTTGATTTGGACAACAAAATTATGTATTAGAGGGATGTGCATTATGAAACAGCACTTCAATTTAATGCCCCAGAAAACTTAGATTTCACAGTACCATGCCCTCAAAAAAAAGAAAAACCAACATTTGCAGAGGTAAAAGCTTGACAGTGCTTCAGCTGCTGCAGAAAACTGCTGAGCATGTGGGAATTGAGTCCATATATAAATATTACATACCTCAAAACCCCGTGTAAACATCAGAAAAAATGTGGCTTAAATTAAGGGAATCAAGGAGTTTCATGATAAGGAAGACATTCCCTAGCCCATGAACAGAACAGGTAGTTAAAGATAATCTAAACTATGAGTTTTCAAGAATTTGGGGATGGGGGGAGGTGTTAGTTGGTGCAGTTTGGGGTGTTTTTTTGTAACTCTGTCAGATCCTTCATGGTACTTAAACATAGTTTAAAGTATTTCATTTCCTTGGTGGTTTCCTTAAAGTAAATCTTTCATGGAAGTCTCTACAAGTGTTGTATAATTTATCTGAAGCTATTCTCCCAAACTGGTCTTTTGGATGCATATGCAACTAGACATACTTCTTCAACCTGACTGTTATTAAATTATAATTCATTTCAATTCTCCTTTGCTCATTTCTTGAGTAAATCATCGTGTATATTAAAAAAACACCAGATCCTGTACTATTGATAAAAATGCATGTATCACGTATTTTCATGACATTGAGTTAGATGTTGGATTAAAAAGACAAGGTATTAGCCTTAAAGACAACAGTGGCTTAGCCTGGAATTAATAATTGTTTTATAGAGTGTATATATTTTGCATTGTTTTTAACTATGCCAAGATGATTTTCCAAAAATATTATTGGAATCAGATCTTAATAGCAGGGATTACTGTTTAGGTAGATTTCATTCATGAAAGAGAGTGCCCACTTTTGCACATAATTGCTGTCTGTTTTCTGGTAACTAAAAAAACCTGCTAACTAAAGCCATAGAAAATATGTCTTCAGACACATATATACAGATAGAATTCCACAGCTGAGCAAAGTATCCATTTATTGGACCCTTTTTTTTCTTTTAGAGGAGTAGCAGAGAACTGCCTGCCCTAGTTCTCTGAATAGACTTGACTTCTTTTCTTTATACATAATTACATTTGACATTAAAAGTATAACTTCCCATGGGAGAATGAACTTCACATTTCAGCAGTCAGAGGAGACAGTATAAAATAAATATGATGAACACTTTAGGGAAAAACACAATCATATAAAGCATTTGTTTGTCAGCCAGTCCTGAATACATTCTAATTAGCTCTGTTTTTTCCTATAGGGCTTACTCCTGATTACACAGTGTCACAATTTTTTTTTCCTATTTTCAGTATTTGCAGTAAGAAGTAACTCTAGAAATTGCAAAAACTTGTATATATCTTTATTTTGAAATGTTGGTTTTAGCTTGTCTCTTTTTTTTCCTGCCTCCTAGCTTTTTTATGTGTTGTCTGGTTTTCTGCTACACTTCTCTTTGAACATCTAAGGACTCTGTCTTGTTATGCATTACTAAAGATCATAACACAAAAACAAAAAAAAAGAAACCAAAAACCAAACAAACCAAAAATAAAAGCCAAAAAAAAAAACAAAAAAAACCCGAGCAGAAATGGAGACTGAAACATTAATTCTGAAAACTTTTCTACTTTTTGTAATGCTCTTTTAAGGGAAACATAGCATAGACACTAGAGGGGTATTATTTTTAAAATATTAAAGCAGCATAAGTGAAATTATACTAGAAAGGCTGGAATTTTGAAGATCTTCATCACAGATCTTTCCCAGCTGGTGTTTACCAATAACCATGGGATGTTGGTGATATCCCTCCATTTTTTACTGGACAGCACCCATATGGCTAGCTGTGTAAGATCTGCACAGGTACAGCAAAAACCTGAGATGAGCAAGACAGAGGTTTCAGGGAAGTTTCATTTTTAAAAAGAAGGCCAAGACTCATGAATCTTGAGCAAATTCCAACTGTGGGAGAGCTTGGGAGATAGTAATAACTGACACTTCTGTTCATCAGTGCACTCCTTCTACTTATTCTTTTCAGTATGTCTTTTTCTTAGTTACCTGGTTCCTGCTTCTTATTCCATTCCTCTCCTCTTTGTACATCTTATGTCCAGATCTCTCTGCCAGAATTACTTGTGACACCATCTCCCTTCTTACCTATCAACTTTCAGTCCTAATTTCACTTTGTTTCCGCCACTGTCTCATCCCTCTCAAGTCTATCTTTCATTTATCTACTTTGTCACCCATGCAGCCTGGGTACCGGCCAACAGACATCAAATTCTTTAATGAGGCAATTTTTCTGCCCTTCATATTGATACCAGGACCAACTTAACCCTTACAAGTATAGACTGTAAATGATTCATTTGGGGAATCTGTTTGCAAAGTTCTTTAAGTAATCAGTTCTGATGATAGGTGAAGATGGATGTTTCAAATCCTTAAAATTTACCCAACTTGCTTAATTATAGTCAAAGAGACGTCATTAACATTCAGAGGTTCCCTTCACAATGGCTCACTCTTTCACTGAAAGACAGGCAAGATATAAGTGAACAGCAGTAGTTTTGCTTTATTCTTTCTTCTTTAAAACAAATTAGAAAGAATGTTTATCTTAAAATATGCTTTATGTAATTTTTCATCAAAGACAGGGAATATTTAACTGCAAATAATCAGAGGTTTGCCAAAGTTTATTAAAGATCTGGCAATATAATCCAGCAGTGGGACTTCTTACATAGTTGTAGGTTAAACCTGTTAAGATTCAGACTGCTTCTTAGCCTGGGACATTGTATAAAGGTGAAGGAAGATACCTACAATATTTCTGTCTTTTGCAGACAGGTACAACACAGTAAGAAGGAAGGGTATAAATCAAATCCCCTACAAGTAGCTTCTCCAAAGGTGAATAGACCATCTTTTTTAAGGCTAGGAATCAGACAAAGTTATATTAGAGCTTCTTTTCCCAAGGGCATTAATTTCTGTTACCATAAAAGTATACACCATGGATTTAGTCTAACCTGGAAGACTGTATCTTGACCAATCTGACACTCTGAAAAATGTAAGAATATGAGATAAGGTCCTTTTCTCCTGAAGAGGTACCATGCTTCAGCAGTTTCGGCTTGCTTCAGGCGTTTGGTCTTGCTCAGGAGGATATTATAGAACGCAAACAGAAATCTCCAGAGCCGGATAAGGATTTTACAAGCTTGTATTTTATAAGCTTGTTTAACCTTCTGAGTTTTTGCCCCTTTGTCTACCTCTTACTGACTGTAATTGGCAACCAACCTTACATTATCATTCCCCACATAGTTTTTAAAACAATTCTAAAGAAAAATCTATTGCATTAATTACACAATCATTATTAATGATTTAGATATTGTGATATGGCTAATGCTGTGAATAGAAACACATCTAATCAGCAAGTCAAAGTACAGAAGTTCAATTCCATGTCACAGATTTCAAACTACATGAGTTCTGAGCACGATTATGGTGGTATGAAATCCATATGCATTTATTTGTGTTGTTTCCATGGCATAAAAAGAGTAATGAGCAAAACTGAACAGAACATTCTTTTAGTAACATATCGGTTATATAAAAATAAATGCTTACAGTTTCAAACTTGTATAAAAGCTTTTTAAGGCAATTTTAGAAAAAGACTGGAACATGATGCTTCAGCTTTACTAAAGAGGATGGATAAAAGATGAAATAAAGATGAGACTCACCAGAAAATAGCTTTTCTGACCTCATCTGGCTTCTTTCTTTCCCTGCAGAGCTGTATTTCCATGCTGTCCAGGATCATTGTTATAATAAATTGACCAACTAGAGAAATCTTAAATATAAAAAATATTGAGGTACTCTTCTGCTCTTTACATGTGGGATGCACATAATTTGTTTTCCTTACTCTACAATATAGTATTTTGAAGTGAGATTATGGAGATAGATGCATAACTACATGAGAAAAAATGTACCTTAAATTTTCAGTTGTCTTGCATCATTCACTAGGTAAAAGCGTGATGTTGCAGTGATTCATAGTCCTCTTTTAACAGCAGCAGAGTTAAATATGCAAGTAAATGTTTGCAAGCTTAGGCTCAAACAAATGCAAACCATTCTTATGTTAACATAGGTTGTAAAATAAAATTCTTATATTAAAATAGATAACATATTTTCCCGTCTTTTTAATAGATAGGTTGCATTATATTTTAGATAATGTGGTGAAGAGAAATGAGAAAGATATAATGAAAATCAGAAAAGAATGGAGTAGTCTTATGTTTCCATTCATCTGACACATAACAGCTGTGAATTTGTCCATTTTAATACATCGTTAAGAGATCTTTTTGCTTTATTATTTATGTCATTAACAGGCATGAAAGAAGAAATTTTAATGACTTTTCTTCTATCTGTATCATTAATGTTTCATGGTACAGTAAACTTTTAAAGCTGGGAAACTCTAGGATGTTTTGATCATGCACTACTGGCATGGTTTAAACCCAGTCAGACATCAAGCCCCATGCAGCTGCTCACTCACTCCCCCACCAGTGGGATCAGAGAGAATCAGAAGAGTAATAAATTGTAGGAAACCTGTAGGCTGAGATAAAAACCATTTAATAGGGAAAGGAAAAGCCACGCACACAAGCAGAGCAAAACAAGGAATTAAGTCACTGCTTGCCATGGGCAGGCAGGTGTTCAGCCATCTCCAGGAGAACAGGGCCCCATCATACCTAACAGTGACTTGGGAAGACAAACACCACCACTCCAAAAGTCCCCCCTTCCTCCTTCTTCCCCCGACTTTATACCCTGAGCATGATTCCATAGAGTCTGGAACATCCCTTTGGTCAGTTGCGGTCACCTGTCCCAACTGTGTCTCCTCCCAGCCTCCCAAGAACCTCCAGCCCCCTTGCCAGCACGCCAGTACAAAAAGCAGAAAAGGCCTTGGCTCTGTGCAAGCCCTGCTCAGCAATAACAAAATCATCTTTATATTATCAACCCTGTGTTCAACACAAATCTGAACACAGCCCAATATTAGCCACTGTGAAGAACGTTAATTCTACCCTAGCCAAAACTAGCACAGCTACCAAAAGATCTACAAGATCATTATGATCTTAGTTTTAACAAGTGAAACTTACATTTGTCATGTGGTATTTGTTTTAATTAATTACTGTTTGCTTCATCTTTTTTAACCCTCTGCAGAAGTGCTATTTATGGTACAGCATATCAGCACTGCTCAATTCAATGTGAACTAAGTAATATAAGTACTCATTAGGTATGCTACATAGTTCTTTCTATTAGTAAGGAAGGACATACGCCCTGGCCTTCTTCTTCCTCATCAATATACCTATTTTGTTCAAAGCAGAAGATTGTTCCTTATGTGTATTAAAAGGACCCTAAAGCATGGGTTCTATTGTACATGTACACTGATGTCTGCCAATTATTTGCTCCTCATAACAAAATGGTGCCATTTGGCAGCTAGTTGCACTGAGAGAAAAAATCCAGCAACCTGTTCTTAGCTACCATTTTTTCAGACACTCAAGAGAATCAAGGGAATAGATGAATTACTGCAATGGTGGCATCTGACAGCCAAATATAAATGTCCTGGGGACTGAAAAAGAATTTAGCTGTACACCTCTGCTGTATAATGCATGATCAGTAAGCCCACAATGACAAGATATGAGCTGAAATGACCCTGGTGTAAGCAGTGACCAGAAGCAATTCACGTACTTCTCATTAGTTCTTAACCCCTTTAGGACTTGGGGTGGGGGGGACAGGATAGGGCAGCCAGGGGAGTGCTGGTGGATGGAATCTTCAGGCAGAGGAACCCAGCTGAATAAATTGCATCTGCAAGCTGTAGATCACCTAGGATAGCAGGAAAGGAATATCTTACAGCACAAAACTTTTTTGAGAGGTGTACTGCAAAGCTTCACTTGGAGGATTTTGAAGGTCATGTACTGCTATTCTTCTCAGTCACAATCCCATCTCATGACAAGCTATGTTGTAGTCTCTGCCATGTGGCAAAAGCAGCAGCAAAATGCTCTGCTGCCAGCCATTGTTTAGCCACAAATCAAAGACTTGTCCCTGGCTCATCAGCACATGGTAGAAGCACCCACAACTTGACCAGAAATTCATGCATAACTTGCCTAGCCATAACATTCACCATGTTACTGTGCAGGACTGACTGTTTGAAAGTTGGGTTGCGGAACCAGCACAGAAGTGAACAGCAAAAGGTGGACTGCAAAAATAATCCACAGTGCCTACTGCAGTATAAGCATGAACTAATATAAGTAGGACAAGCTGCCAACTTCCACAGCTATGCCTTTCCCCTCCTTACAATTTAAAATAGATTTCTTAATGCTCTCTAATCTGCTAAAATTGTAAATGCCAATAGATTATAGACTGCATAATGAAAAAAAAAAAAAGTTTATCCACTCCAGCAAAACTGGAAGGAAGTTTTCTACTTTTAGTTTGCTAATTTGACACAATTTTCTTCAAAAGTGAGGTGATGTTTCCACTAGCTAATACATAACATACCTAAGTTTCTTGGTTTGTAGATTCAATAACACACAGAGTTTATATTAATTACCCTTAGGCACAGCAACAGTATCACCAGATACCCCTGCAAGAACTTTGAGATAGTTCTTAAAGTGAGTAGTCCCTGAGACACTTTGAAGGAAAAGGATGAAAGATGGGTCAGCAGTGAAAGCAGATACATCATATTTCACTTTTTTCCAAGATGTTAAACTTTGGAAATACAAGTAATTTTCAGTTTTCGTAACCATATTTTATGGAATTATTAAAAATACTTGTCTTATCCACCAACTTCAACAATATTGTCTCTGTGTGTGTAGAACATATGACAACATCCAGGCATATAATGTTTAAAAAGATAAAGGTCAGACTTCTTCGATGGCTTAAAAAGCCAATGCTTTTATGAGACAACATTTCAGGAGTTCATGAACAAAAAAATATTTTAATATAATTTTGCATTTATTATGTTCTCACAGTATCCCTGCCCAATTTTCTCTGACATATTGGTAACCTAAATATTCTAACCTAAATGTTCTTGTCTTTCAACTGCCAGGGTATCCTATCATTACCGTTTAATTGCCCTTTTGTTCTGAGGTGCTTTATATAGACAATTCAGATATACTTGAATAAATTTTAAAAAAGTACTGCTACTGGCAGTTCTACATATCTGTTGTCCGTGGAGAACATGGAAATATGCCACTGTATGAAAACAAATGTTGAACTAGGTCACAAACCTTCTTTTCCTGAGATTCCCATAATTTTCGGTTTCTTCTCAGCCTCTGAAGGCCATACAGAGCAAATGATGTTTAAAACATAAAATCATCAAATTGGTTTCTTGCTATAACTGAAAGAGTAAAGGAATACATGCTAAAAAATGAATAGATTTTATTTAATGAATCATTCCTGAAACTACCTATTCATGTAAAATACATGAATCCCAGAAGCAAACTCTATTCAGGGAGACAAAGTAAAGTGCTCCTCTGGGCAAACCTCCCATGCAGAACAAGTTTTTATGTTTCTGCAGAGTTGTTTTGACATGTGCACACACTGGGTGTTCCTATAGTCATCGACATGACAACATACTTCTTAAAACTCCAAATATATAGAAAGAAATGGTCCATTTACAGACTGACAATCATTGAGAAGAATGAGAACCTTAAGTACCAGTTCTCCAGATACATTCAGTAGGCTCATTTACAATGTACCACATGGAATGAAGTAGAGATTGTAATTTCACAGGTTTCCTTCTCCTATTTTACTTTTCTTGATTTATTACTAAGATAATACTTTACTTCTATGCAGAGATTCTTACAGATAAGCTTTTACAGTTTGAATAAGAATAGAAATAGTAACAGCAAAAATATAGCACTGAAAATATATCCCCAAATTTTAAACTCTTGTTAGCATACTAATATGTGCAAGCAGAAGCTTAGCTTTAAGCGAAATTATATAACAACTTCCAAGGAGATTTAGGCATAAACTGCAGACTTTTTAATCAAAGAATATAAATTGTATTATTAAAATATTTGTTGCTAATAAATGTTAATTATGTTTATGGAGGTATTTTAGTTGTAAGGAGATGGTAAAATCAAAAAAAAAACCCCAAGATTCTAGTCTGGTTTTTTTTTTTGAAGTAACTTTTAAGTCAGAATTCATTTTCTAGGAAAGATAGGTTTCATTTTGTGCCACGTCTTTGAAAATAACTTTTAGACATCCCTAAAAAAATTTGGATATTGTTTTATAAATTCAGTAAATCAAGAAATCAGTTTGGTTTTGCAGCTTTACATATAGTCATGAGCAAAAAGCTTGTAATTGGTTTTCCTGTACTAAAGTTTCAACTGGCAGCCTTTACTGAAGAGAACTTTTCTATAAGGGACCTCAATATTTCCACTGAATAAGACCAAGCCAATAAATCATGAATATAATAGCAAGACTAAATCTTTTGCTTGATTTGAGCATATATTTAATGTGATTCTAATGATGACCTCATAAAGACTTCTTTTTCCCCCATTTCTATTACCACTTGCGTTGACAGTATCTGAACTGATATTGCTGGTTAGAGTTTGCAAATGAACACAAAAATCCTAGAGGACAATATCATCTTCATAACCAATTTGTGCATTGTGAAAATTAAAGATATACAAATAATAGGGTCATTGATTGCCATCTCTAAGCTTTTGCTGATCTGACCTTGTTTTAAGCACAAATACAGTTAATTACTGCCAGCAGTATGACTGCTGCATTACCCAGTTGAGTTGCAGTGAGACACCTCCTCACATTGCTTTTTAGCCATGCTACAAGGGCTGTGCCGTGTTCTGTTCTAGCTGTGCTTCCACCAACCAGATAACTGACACTCTTTGCCTATGACATCTTTCATAATTTAGTATGGCACTCTATCACCTGAAATGCTTCTTTAGCCTACATTTAACATTTACTGTCATGGCAAGATTGTTCCCTGTACCTGAGGTAACACATTTCATGTTTTCTGTGATATCTCTCCATAAGTCCTCTGCTGTGACCTGTGGTACAGAACAATATGCTCTCAAACAGCACCAAAATACTCTTAAGTGTTTTTTGAAAATGCAAGACCTTTAACTCACAGAAGTATAGGAAAGCAGTGTGTGCTTCCTTTCTTCTTCTTACTGATACTTATGTCTGAGGAAGTATCACTATGGATAGAGCTACATCATTGCTGTAAGCAGTGCAGACTCACCAGCCTTCTTCCAAAACATGCCAGGGCTGTACTCCAAAGAGGTGGTTTATGCAATTGTGGGGCTGAAAATGTAGATGAGATGATAACTGCCATTACCTGCACTTGAAAAAAACAATTTTCTTTCTCCATACATGGGGATTTTATAATATTTAGAAGAGAGCATCTTAAAAAATTAGCTTAGTTTTGCATGGTGAGGGAAACAACAAAACTGAGACACTAAGTGCCTACAAAACACTACCTGCACTGGAAAAAGAGCATAGTACTTTCATTTCAGGTGCGCTGTTACAACAGTGTTAAGGGATTTTGGATGTTGACTGTTGTCAGAGAACCACTGATTAGAAAACAGTATTTCAAGGGCTAAAAACTTTAGTCTCTCTAAAATCAAACAAAATCAAAACCATAAAACAGTTTGATTCATTTTCCTGAAGCTTAACTGATAATTTATATCTTAAATAAGAAATATCAATGGTGGACATATCCTCTCCAAAACAATATTTGCCTGTCTTTAATTCCAGAATTCTTATTGGTATCTGATTGTCAGACAGAAAACAAAATGCATGCAATTTATAATTTACATGTGAATAGGTGTTGTCCAAAGACAATGCAGCTCTGAATTTGAGAATAGACCATAGCCATGGACATTGCTGAAATTGCCAAAAAGGAAAAAACAAAACAAAACAAAAGTGCAAGGGGATTTACTGTGTGATCAGAATAGATCATTTATTTGGGCAAATAACATCAAGCAAGGAAAATAACTGGAAAAAATTGAGAAAAGCTGGGAGGTTAAGCAAAGTATAAACATAGGCTAGGAATACATAGCTCTATTTGACCTAACAGTATATACAAGACATAATTTCTGAGAGTATTTCTTTAAAAAAAAATTACAGTGTTGGGGGGAAAGGATTGGTACATGCTTCCCACCCACACATTGTAGGGGGGTAGTGCCCATCTGAGTGCCCAAAATTTACTACTGAAACAGGCTGTTAAGTCTATTAACAATTGGCTCAAGTACAATCTTACATCTTCCTTTAAGCCCAGCTTTGCCAAACTAAATTACTAAAGATATTCTGACTATATTAAAAGGGTACTTTACTATATTAATAGAAATTACTAGGATGGTGTTGAGCAACAGAAGAAATTCAGGTAATACTTTTATCCAGCAGTGCAAAAAGAATGGATGAAGGACTATAAGCTACAGGCCTGTCCGTCCTCTTCTCCCCTTTTAACTTTTCTTTTTTTTCCATTTAAAGATAAATTTAATTCTCAAAGTGCTTTGTGCAAAACAAAATTAGTCAGCTTAGTAAGAACTGAAAGTCAACTGCTATATCAATTGAGGCAGGGCACTGTCAGAAATACGTATTATGATTAAAAATGGTCCTACAAAACTCTTTGGCTCTAGAGGTAACTTAAAAATATCGGACTCTGCCTAAATTTCTTCACTACAACACATCTACAAAAGTTCACACAGATCAAATGTTAACAGAACTCCACCTTCCTAACCTTTTGTTAGTAAGTCTCTACTTCCTTTCTTCTTATGAGAGTTGAGGTGGGCTAGTTAGTTAAGGTCTCACCAGGAGAATTAGGGTAAAAGAGGGTAAATAAATGAATATCAGTGTATCAGTTGCCACAGACAAATAACAAAATTTTAAGCAATAAGTCAGTTTGGACTCCAGAACATCACTTCATTATAACCTCTAGCTAATAAACTTTTTCCTTCCCAAAAACTCCTCAACTGAAAAATCTAATTTTTGAATGTGGAAAATAAAAACAATGGGCTTTAAAATAGAAATTGAGAATGGATGAACAGTAACTATTTCTAGCGGTTTCTAGCTTTAACATCTCTCTTTTTAGAGAAAATGTATTCATTAAGGATCCAGTTGTGAAGAGTTTTCTTTAATGCAATAACTTCTCTTCCTTACCTGAACCTATTGCAGCTTCCCATATATTTTGCACTTTTTCCTTCAAATACGAGGGCTGTGAAAAATGCTAAAAGTATTTCAAGGGAAGGGGTGTTTGGTCTTTCTCTTACATACCCCCTGATGACTCTCTGACAGTAGTTTGTTCCAAAGCCTCTGAAGTAAACTGGAGTCTTGGCAGTGACTCATCCTGGGCTTCATCCCTGCAGTGCATACATGCACAGTTGCAGTTCCTCAGAAGGAGATACATCAATTCTACCAGTATAGGTGGTCATATAGTTTTGTCAATTTAAATTAGCTTTACCCGTGCTTGTTCACTTCTCTTCCAGTGAGATGAATGAGCTTTTTAATTTTCTCAGGGGGTTGTTACAAATGTGTGTGATTACATGTATATTTTTTATATATGTTCTATGCCCTTATTATAGAATCTACATCAGAGAATTTTTATTGCAACTGATTTGTAAGACAGCAGTGTATATCACCTTTACCAGTTTGGAGAGAGTTTTTTTTTCCAATTGATCAAATGCAGGGATAGAGGGAAATGGGAATACCACAGCTATTAGTTTGTTGTATTCATCCAAACATGTACATTATAAAAATTAGGTAGCTGATCAGCCGTTCTCGCTTTTGTCATCAAGATACTGGAAACTGCCCTATCTCTGTGGCACTTAGTAGTCACATTCAGTCACTTTCTCAGAACATTTTACACATCTTTCTTTACATGGTCTGTAGAAAAACAATGGGGTGATGAAGCTGGGAAGTGATCAGCTGGCCAAATAAAGGCAGGTTTTAATTAATAAAATTTGATTTATCTTTGTTATAGAGTTAATTGATTGATATTGGCTAAACCTTATATATGTACTTTTACAGAAGAACATTGAAATGCTTGTTTATAAGACATTCACCACATCTCTACACATGAAAAATATGAAACACCAGTAAATTTAAAAAAAAAATCACAAACTATTTCTTTAATCCTGTTTTCTACTTACCAGCTATTCTATCAGCAGGTGTTCTGCTCTAATATTGGCTATGCCCTATAATGAGTCAGTTGTGCTGTTCTGTGTAGCAGGTCATATTTTTACTTCTTGCCGGTAATTTTCCAATTAAGGCTTAAATATCTTACTTTTATATGGTTGAAATCTGATGAAACGTTATTTACTGAAAATTCGTTATTAGATCTACAATTTTTGTGAAACACAATGAGATTTATTGCCCGATATATTAAGGATGAAACAATATAGGCAAAAATTCACTGTGGATGTTTTCTTAGGGTACTTCTTTCATTATAAAGAAGTTTTTCAGTCAGTATTGGTTTTCAGCTAAGTTGAGTTTTGCTTATTTGCCAGGGCTTGCTAACTTTCCATACGCTTTTACAATTTCAAAAGAGGAAGTTTGTTATAAATAACAAATAAGTATGTATTTGCATATATGTGTTTACAAGGCACAGTTTTCTAATCAAATGTGAAAGTTTGGGTTCTGACAAACAAGCCTTCCACCCTAACTAAACTCTTTCTTTAAAAAAAAAGAGGTTATTTGCAGTAAAACACTTGCAAGTACCACTGAAATCAAGGTACAAAATCCCATGACATCTTACTACATGAAAGCATGGGTAGAAGAGCCTGCAACACAACCTCTAGATTATTTCCATCAGATTACTTCTTTTTTATATTTTACTAGTCTATTCAATTTTCTCCTCACTTTGTGAACATAGTACAAAAGTGGAAGATACAAGAATACAGGCCGATGGTAAATATTTTTTAAAATGCAATTTATTTTCCACGGAAATTCCAACAATTCAGGATTGGTTGAATTTTCAACTCTTTGTCCTAGTCATAAAAAATCTCTGCATTAATGTAATTAAATATACCAAACAGTATTTGCAAATAAAAATACAGTCATATAAACATAGTGTAGTACTCAATTAAATAACAATTCAATTAAATTGAAACAAAAAAGTTATACTATTTTCAGACATTTGGAAAACCATGCATATAGTCCAGGAGATACATTCTTTTGAGGGTTGATAAAAATAAATAAAGAAATCAATCACAGTAGAGGCAGTTAAGCCCATGTCCACAAGGAAACCTACTAGGTTTGATACCTGTATAAGCAATCAAGGGAAAGAGGTAGTACATACGAGATGATGCCTATCCTAACAATATGCATTTCCAGATGGCAATTTGAGCACTCATTTTCTCAGCAAACATTTTGAGATGCCTGTTCTTAACTCATACCATTGTCTTCATATTCTTTGTGAAAGAATTTCAAAACAACTTTTAAGCCTTATGTATCACAGGAAAGTACCTAGTTTCTGGTGAAATTACTCTAAGCATTTATTTAGAGGCAAAATGGAAATTTCTACAATTGTCTCTTCTCTCAACTACTGTAGCCTTGTCACTGGCAGTATTTTTTACACAATTTGTAGCCTGCTTAATTTCCTGTGAGGATCTACATTCTGCTTAACCCAAGTGGCAATCCACATCTATCTCCTTTGGCTTCTTCTAGCAAAACATCTGTGAGCATATGGTTTATTTTCAAGTACCTCCTGCATATGATTCTTTGCCAAATATTTAGAATTTAGCTGTTTAGAATGTCCATGTGCTGATTTCATTTAATTCAACAGCTGAGCTTTGTGTTTCCTTAGTGGAAAATTCTTTTTTTGGTTACCAAAATATAATTTCAAAGTTATCCTTAGGAAATTCTTTAACACATGTTCTAATATATTCCTGTATAACACTGAAAATTATAGAATTATCTTCAGTTATATTTAAGAAATATCACATTATTATCATGATCCTTCAAGAATAATTTAAAAAAAAGAAAAAAACCCATAAATAACAAAAAACAAACAAAAAATGCCCTGAAATATTGCAAAATAAATTCATTTACTTATAAAAATCTCACTAGTAATCTAAACTGAATGAATTCTAGGGAATCTTGCTAAAAATTTCAGAGGTTTAAATACCATCTGGAGTGCTTTGTAGACAAAATTTTAAGCTGAATTTAGCATTTTACCAATTGATAAGGTCACTATATTTTCTGTTTTGCTGCTACAAATTTACTTTTTACACTCAACTGTTTTTCCTCCTAAGTATTACATTATCATTATTATATAATTTTTCTCTAAGCCCATAAGCAGTATTAATTAGATGGAATTTTGCAGAGTTTAGAACTTAATATGAAATCAGTAAAATTTGTTTTGTTTTATTCAGATTTGCTGTGTATAAATAAAACATATTCTGTAGTTACTCCTGTGTTACTATATTTCTGTTTGAGAAACTTCATGCAAGCTGTTTTGGAGAGCTGAGATCCCGTATCATGATTTTACTCACTTTTTGGTGTTTGTGTCACACACAGGACAAGAAAATTCTCCATAGAAAGAAATGGTCTGCTCTCTGTGAGAAAAGCATACCTATGTACATGTACTTGAACTCCTACAGAACTAGTAGACAGTCTTTCAGAACATAACTTTGATGCATTGCTTGTGCAGTCTGTTTCCAGTCAGATTTCTATGCTTTTTGACCCTTTTTTCCCATAGTTTATCACAAAGAGCAATTTTTTTTATATTACTGCGTACTTGATACTGCTAATAAAGAAACTACAATTGCACATCTATTTTCTACGTTTCAAATATTTCCAGAGGCCAGGTAGCTACATATATATGCCAAACATCTTTCAAATTACACCATCATTTGCAGTTCTGATTTTCTGATTTTCTTGACTTGGAAAGGTTATGTTCACCAAAACTGGAAATTGAGATGTTATATTCGTCCACAGGGGGTAAATTGCACAAATTACTTAAATGTAGTCATTCCCTTCCACTGCTGTGGCACATATCCTTAACTCTGAGTTGACCACATCTTGTGGATGGGCACAGCAATGAATTTCTGACTCTTCAAGCCATCACCAAAGGCCAACAAATCCTGCATCTGAAGGATGATTGGCATATTCTAGATTAAGAAGTAATTTAAAAATATATGCTTCTTTTAAATTCATTTTTTGTCAACAGGATGGTTTCAAAATTTAAGAGGAATAGATTTTTAAAACGGTGGAAACATTTATTGATTCTGATAATGCTTTGACACATACTGGTGTTTACTCACACTGGTGTGGAGGCTCTGAATTGCAGTGAGCATTTGCAAAATCAAGGCCAATAGTTAAGCACTAACATTTTATTAAGTTTTCTAATACTCTAAAAAAATTGATGAGTTTGGGAAAAAGGAATGTGTCTTCCCAGTGTCCTCCATCGTGGCTCAGGATACTGTTTTGCCTGTTTTTCAAAGGTAAAAATTTACAAATTCCTGTCTCTGGAAAGGATTACCTAGCTTTGAGGGAGCACAGCTGAGGCACTCAGGGAATCCACATGCTGTGGCCAGAGCCTGTACAAACTTTCTTACTCTTTTTCTCACCACATGCTCTAACTTGCTAAATTAGATAAAAGCAACTTAAAGTCTTTTATTGCAAGGAGAAAATGATTAAAGGGGAAGCCTTTGGAACGTTTTGGGGAAATTTTCTCTATTTTTGCTTCCCTTTGAATTCCAACAATAATCTATAATTTAAAATTGTAATATTATATTTCACATTCTTCTCGTTCATCTGTGTGCTACAAATCCTTACAGTCTTGGCAATTCAATTCAACCAGCTGTAGAAATGCCCCTAGAGAGACAGAGCATAATCTGAGATGAAAGATTTTTTTAAAAATTACTTTAATTTCCTGTTTTATTTATTTACCTGAGGTCAGTGTGTGTTCTCAGCACATGCATGTTTGTGTGTGAATACAAGAGACTTGCTGGTTTTATTATTTTTTTAGAAATCCATAGTGTGAAGAATATTATGATTCTACCTCCACATTTTCAGTTATGTCGCATGAGCAATATTGGTTTCAATATACATAATTATTCACATTATTTATCTTCAGTCACTTGCACAAAGTGTATATAATGTGCTGTTTAGATATACATTGTGTCACACTTGAAAACAAAAAAATTTTGAGCATAGCTGGAGCTGTCATTCTGCCATCCTCTAAACACACACTGCCAAACACTGTAAATCCCCAAGTTACAAACCTTTTGAAATTTCATAATAGTTCTCTCTAATAAAATCTTTTAGGTTTGTTGGTTGGTTTATTCAGAGTAAACTGTTCAAAATTACAGTTATAATAAATATTGAACATTTGTTAGTCACACCACTCAGTTATATATTTAATTTCTGTATTTTCTTTCTTTTTTTGGTTTGGAATTATTTGCATAGCCCAAATTTATTCTGCATGTATGAACTCCAGAAGTTATTGATTATAGTTTGCTCACATACCAGTTTATCTTATAGGATGAAACATCTCTAATCAACTTATATCTCTGAAGCAGGTGTGGGTTTTTTTCTCTTATGTTCAGAGGTCACTGTATGTTCTTGACACCACCATTTATCATTGTGTGACTAAGCAGTTGTTCAAATGGGCCATTCTGGTTTAGCATTGCTTAAGTGCAATGGGGGCAAAAAGACTGGGTGTATCTAAATGATCAATTTCACTACAGCAAGACCAATGCAGAGACCAGGAAAACCTGAACACAGTCAAGGATAAATTCAGATAAAGGGAATTTATCTGTTCCTGCCTACATGAGTGTACCTATTTCTTATCTATCCCACACAAGCAATGTTTTCTACATCGTAATTTATCACAGTTCCTCCATACAAAACCATGCACACATTATATTGCAAAACCATGAAGAAACTGCAAAAAGAACAAAAGTGGAAATAATTATTTTCTGCTTTGATGGGGAAAAGCACATAATTCTGAAATAATATCTTCAGTACATCTTGGGAATATGCAAGGAATAAATCTGGACTCCCAGAGCAGATATTTCACTCAGACATTTACTGAAACATTACTTGTTGAGATTATACTTATAACAACATCAGAGTCACAGATAATTTTGAAATTCTTAAAATTGAATATATCCTCTGCAGCTTTTTAGACAGTAGGCAAACTACTGAAAGTTCTCACAAAGGCATCCAAATCCTTTAATTGCCTACTTTCCAAATGCATTAGGCTTAACAAACTCTTTAGGATTTCTCAACACACCTTAACAAAGATTAAGCACACTGTCTTTGCATATTAAATAATAAATTATTATTACTATAGTAGCAAATTAGTGAACCAGACTGCCTGGATTTAAATCTCTGTTAATTGGCATAGTATGATAAGTATGCAAAACACATTGAGCATTTTCTCAGCATTAGTCTAATACATTTTTAAGTGAATAAACTTTTCGGTCATAATGGGCATATAAAACTCTCAAATAATATGCTAATCTTTACTAATAAAGGAACAAAGAAATGTTTTTGACTTGGAAACATAAAATGTGTTTGAGTATTACTGTCTAGCTTAAAATTTATGTACAAAGAAAAGAAGTCCAGAAAAGAGACAGAAATAATGTCAAGAATACAAAGATATCTGTACCAAAAGGGCACAGAATTTTATCAGTACTCAGTGAATTTCAGAGGAGCTGAAGACTTGCTTAGGCATTTTTCGGAATCCTACCTAAGAGATCAAGAAGTAAAAAAGTAGCAATATCGTTGTGAGAAATATAGTAAGAAGAAAATAGGGGGAGAAGAAGAAACAAAATCTTAATATATTGCTCACAATGATAAATTTATATTAATTTATACAAAATATGATTCTATGAATATCCAGTGAAATTAAAAAAGAACTGTAGAAATACCTGTCATATCTCCCTCTATCTAGATTGTTTTATGTCAATATCTAATGCATTTATCCTGCACATTGCAGTCTGAACCCCAAATCCATATTTTTGTAATAAGGCAAAAGTATTATTTAGAACTGGTTTTATGGCTTTTTACAAAGAATAAGACTTTCTCTGATTCAGTGGCTCATACATGAATTCCTATGCAATATTAATTTTTATTCTCAGAGGCATAATTTGACCTTTACCTTAATAGATTAAGAACAGAATTTTAATTTAAAGATAATTTTTCTTAAGTAACAACTTCAGGTTTTATATTTCTCATTTGAAATGCAGTTTTTCCAGGAACTACACAGGAGACTCACAATTTTACAGTAAAATTTAAAGAAGCAGTTAAAAAAGTAAAGCAAAATACACAAATATCAAACACAAAAGACATACTATGTTGAGCTTCATTGGTGCTGCAATAAATTCACATGAGACAGTTGAAGGGGCAAGTTGACTAACTTTTTATAATCACAAATGAGCAAAACATTTGAATAGAACAGTATGCAGATAGCAGCATTCATTTTTATTTTGCCAAACCCTTTGAATTGTCAAATATCTTAATGTGATAACTTTGTCCAAAATAGTAAAACAGTTGGAGGATCTCAAAACTGGGGATAGATTCACAGCAAACACTGAATAGTTGTCTGAAATGAATCTTAGAAGAATGTCTCTATTTGCAGTGTACTCGGTGTAGTTCTCAGCGTCTACCATAGAGCCCTGAAAGATGGTATAAAGAATCCACTTGAATTCCACCAGATGTTAATGATTTAAACATTTTGCATATCCTGTAGTGCTGCATAAAATTTTCCCTATTGCTTCACCACTGGTTTCAAGTAGGCAGTATGCTAAGAAAGGTATATGACTTTCAAATCAACCTGAGTGTGATAAGGTTTTGAATGTTTCTTGTTACTGCAGCCTGCTGACATGTGTCAAAATCCTCAAAAGACTGCAATTATTACTTTCTCTTCAGTATGGGAGTGTGTCATTTGAGTCCATCCTGATTTGGAGCAAAGGAAAAAAGCCTATTGCAGAAACATTTAGTTCAGGCAGATATTGGGTATTGGAACGTAAAATAAGTGAATTAGAGAAAAGTTTAGTTTAGAACTCGTATCACACATTCATTTTGTTTATCAGTAAAATTTCACTTCCTGAATTTATGCAAATTATGTTGTTTCTGAAGATTTATAATCTTAAGTGGATACTCAAATTGCAACACTTAGTAGGTCTAGGATCAAGTTTTGTATCTAATGGAACAGTACACATGGGTAAAGACTTTCAGCATTATTGTATTTACTCTGGTGAAAAATATAAATTTACAAACATCAAAATATTTTGTCCATCAGAATGTTTGACAATATAGTTCATGTCAAAAAATGTAAAAGGTGAGGATTTTTTAAATTAAATACTCAATATTTTAGCTTTACATTTCCTTTATATTTCTATGCCTTAAAAAACATTCATGTTTGAAATAAAATAATCATTTTGTAACAAATATTTCATATCATCCCAAAGAATTCAGTTTTGATTGGTTTGCTGAGTTGGAGGATGAATTAAAATTCACCTTGCACTTGCTGAATTCCTCTTTTCTGAAATGCCAATGAACCAAAAAATCAGTTATTTGTTCAAGTCTGTAATTGTGCTATGTATAATAATTTCCTGAAAATGTCTTCCATCCTAAAAAGATCTCCCTGCTGAGTTTGCTTAATTCTTAAAATGAAAGTGCTTGTAAAACCTTGAAAGACAAAGCTTTCTCCAAGCTGAAGAAAAAAATGCTTAAGGTAGATCTTATGCTATTCTGATAAACAGAAAAGATCACTGACTCTAAATTTTTATTCACTTTAGGTCCCCATCCAGATGTGCAGGCTGACTGAAAATTATAGAGACACTCTGCCTTCATTTGCACTGAAGGAAACAACTGCGTACATTTAGTCCACACAATTCTGTTTTGCACATGTGGTTTTCCCACTGTTAAGACAGATTTATTCTGGTTCACTTAGTGAAGTATAGAATATATCTTTTTGTGATGGCTATGGCGAACAGATACCAGGGAGATTCACCTTAGTTTAGGACAGTCAATTAGTACTGTACTATTTTAATAATTTTTTTTATCCAGTTCAAATTTTGTCTTATATTTACTTAAATATATGCATTCTATATTGGTATTTTCAGTAGCTGGTTTCTCAGATGTAGGAGTACTCAAAAACCTGTGTAATATGACAGAGTTAGGGTAGCGTCCAAAACATTACTTCATTTTCAAAATGCATTATTACAGTCTTTCTTTCCGTTCTTTCAGTTTTATACATAACCTCTGAAAATATTCTTAAAGCTTCAGTGTGCTTTGAATATTAAGACATTAGCTTGGATGACTTCATTGCTTATGCAAAATAAACAATATAAAATATCAAGGCCCAAAATGCACATACTTATACTTATCCTACTTATTTTAATTACATAATATTGTAGAAACCCTCAAAAGTGATACATTCATTCTGGTGACTTGTAAAGGGAGGTCCTTGTGTTATGAGGATAAATTAACGAGACTAGAAAAATAGTGTTTTCCTAGTATTTCAGTGAGCTAAAATGAATGATACGTAAATAACAAGGCCTGGAACCTTATTCTATTTGTTCCCAAAAAGCAAACTAAGAGCTTCCCAGTATTCCAGCAGTCTAATGCCAATATTCCTACCCCAGTTGGCTTGTGACTTGTGACATACTACACTATCAGTCTGCCACATATACAGCACTTAGTACAGAACCTTTTACTATACTGTGTTCCAGCAGTACTCATTTCAATCTGAATCAGGATCAAATTTTTCAAATATAAAATTGGAAAATGGGGAATAGAAGGGCACCATGATAAAGATAGGTTATCTTTAGATAACCCAGAAACCCAGAAAATCACAAGTATGCAACAGCAACTCGTAGAACAGGAGCCTTAGCACCCATGCCAGTTCAGATTAGTAAAGCAAAAAAACAAAGGAAGATGTCAGATGGAAAATATAAGATGAGAGATAATTTTAAAAAGATTTGTGTAGCCAGTCAATAAATGGAGAAAAAGAGTGTAACCAGATAATTCCCCACCATCTATTTCTAGAAATATATTCACGTATCTCACATCAAATTACACTGACATTTAGGCATTTTCTGTGCCTTTCTAGGAAAATAAAGTGACTTCAAAAATGCAAAATGAAATGCCAAACACTTTCTTGGACACTTCCTCATGCATGTTTCTTCTTTTTATCTTCAGTTATTTAAGATACAGTGTTGGATGAGAATAGAGAAATTGTGTGGTTTGCCCACTTCATCAAAGCTAAAAGACTTCTAAAGTCGATGTTTCAAAAGTCAGTTTTTAACTTCTGTTAACATGGCTGGAAAGCTGCAGAACCTGGAGACAACTTTGCAGTATAGCTTTTGCGTTCAACTCCTCACCTGTTTTTAACTGGGACTGTTCTGGACAAAGTCAATTTTTTCAGCTCTCCTCTTCTCCTCTCCTCCCACCTGTGGATCTTCCATGTGTCTGTGCCTGTCATGGGAGTGATGCTTAAGTGTGAAGGTGCTATCTGCTGGTAAGGTATTTTACCAGAATTCGGCTCTACATGTAAGATGTTCTTCAAAAGAAGTTTTGTGGGGAAGAAGGGAGAAAATTGGGAAAGGGAGGTAGAGAACAAAAAAATACAGCTTAATATTAATTTCTCCCACCTGCTATGTTTTAATATTTCTGCTCTGGGTGTTTCAGGTTTTTGGGGGGGAGGGTGGGGAAGGAGGTTTTGGGGGTTTTATTGTTTTGTTTTGGGTTTTTTCGCTTGGGTTTTATCAAAGAATGTATCTAAATTAAATATAACTTCAAATACCACAATACAGCATTAACTACAGTGTTATTTGTGTTCTCTCTGTACACTGGGCAGCAGAGTTTTTAATTTCATACACCATTTGCAACATGCTCAGTGATTCTACAGTCAGTACACCTCCTTACCACAAAGAACAAGAGAGTAGTAGGATTTTACCTAGTTTTAGGCTTTTTATTAGCATTTTAGTTGCAATCCAGCACAGACATTTCAGAAGGTCATACAAATATGATACCAAAGGAAGCAGCCTTTAGCTCTCATCCAATGATGCCAGAAAATTGGACATTAGACAAATTTTATTATCTTATGAGAAAGTGAAATGTATTTGTCTCCACCTCTGAGAACTATATTCTTTGTATATGACTGTATATTTATTATATTTCTACTATCAAAAGCAGGTGTTTTTATTAACACAATGCTTACTCTAGTCAAGTGCCTTTTTAAAACAAGATATGTCACATGTCTGATAAAATCAGACAATCTTAAACCAATCAACTATTCAGGCATATTTGGATAGAGGTATGTGTCACAGAAATAGATCATCTAAAATAATATACATTCATTATTTAAGTTCACCTTGAAAACTTATCAGGGAGTGCATGCTTGTTTATGAGCTTCGCTGTATGTGATAAATATGTAGGAAAATAACTTTTCACATTTGTTTCATATACTAAACCCTATATTTCTGATCTGTAGTCATCCAGAGAATTTCTTTGGAGGATTTAATTCCCAAGATATAACAACTGCAGAACAAGTTTTAGGAGAAATCATGCAAGTGTGATCTGTGAGGAAATGCAAGAAATATAAGAAGATTGTGAAAGTTACTTCAAGATATACTCTTAAGAGACAGTAGAGGAGGAAAGATGCTTCAAACTTGATGCTGACCTTGTACGTAAGGAGGGGAGTAGGTAGAAAAAGTTATTTTCTCTGATCCATTATTGATAGAGGATATTTTCCAAGGTGCTGGAAAGAGTATCGTACAACCAGTCATAAAAAGAGAGCAGGGACAGACTAGTTAAAATGAAGGTATTTTGCTTCTTATATTCTTTCATTTTTTTGTTTATTTCTGTGTTAGACTTTCATTTGCTTGAAGCAGGATATTGGCAGAAGGCTAAACTACCAAGAGAAAGGAAGCACCGGTTTTATGAGATTAAGTAAAATCTTCAAGTACTGTTAGTTATACTTGATTTTTGTTCTGTTTTAGCAGCAATAGTTAGAAGTGGCATTGTAACTATGTTCTAGTAACCTTTACCAGCCACATGAGAATAGACAAAATTTTAAAAGTATGAAAAATCAAACACTAGAGCTTCTGCAGCTCAAGTAGTTGTCTAAGACAAGTGACAGTGCATGAAATAGGATTGCCAAAACGTGAATCATCTGTCTGTGTTCTCTTAGAATAACAACATTGCAGGGTACATCTGTGGATAGATGGCGTTGTGTCAAATGTTTTCCAGCAAATCTTACAGTGACAACAGCTGATGACATGACTGTCTTTCATTAAAAAAAGACTACACCTTGAATTTATGCTTGAGAGAAAAATGAATACTCTGGAACAAATTCTAGCATTCCTACTAGAATTGGCGATTAAAAAAAAAAAATCAAAATAATTTATCTTTGCTGAACCTCACAAACGCCTCCGCCATGTTGAAGTCTCTTATGAATAGTAACACTGCTCTTCAGTGCATTGACATTTTTCTCTCAATTTGATGATGTCCACAGTCTTGCTTGGATCCAATCACCCAGATCTTTAATAAAAAATATCTCCTGTGCTCCCCTTATCCATTGAGTTGGTCATTTCATCATGGAAACCTATCAGGTTGGTCAGCAAACACACACCAGCTGTTCCAAGTCACATCTCTGTTCCTCAAATGTCTGGAAATGGCTTTTAGGAAGACTTTTTCATTTATCTCCCCAGGGATTAGGAAGGCTGATCAGTCTCTAGTTCTCCAATCCCCCTGCTGCACTGCATAAAGATTGGTGCAACATTTGTGTTTCCCAAACACCAGGAACTTCTCAGGTTCTGGTACAGTCTCATCAATTTTATCACTAAGCTCAGGAAACAAGATGGCAGACATTATATGCAAAAAATGATGCAAAACAAGCACAAATACCTCAGCCTTTTCTCATCCTTTGTCGTTGTATTCTCCATTGAACATTGGTCCCAGATTTTCCTCAGCCTCTCATCTCATTATCCTGGAATGCATCAAGCACAGTATCGCCAATCAGTTGAGGGATGTGATAGTTCCCTCTGCTTCACAGTGGTGCAGCCTCACCTTGAGTCTTGTGTGCAGTTTTGGGTGCGACAGTATAAGAGAGATACACAGAGTGTCCAGAAAAGGGCCATGCATATGGTGAGCAGCCTAGAGGGGGAGCCATATGAGAAGTGGTTGAAGTAATTTGGCTTGTTCAGCCTGGAGAGGAAGAGTTTGAGAGGAGATCTCATTGCAGTCTACACCTTTCTCATTAGGGGAAGGGAAGAGGTAGGCACCAATCTTTGCTTTCTTGTGACCAGTGACAGGACCTAAGTGAATGGCATGAAGCTGTGTCAGGGTACATTTGGGTTGGATATTAGAAGGTTCTTCACCCAGAGTGGGGTTGGACACTGGAACAGGCTCACTAGGGAACTGGTCACAGCACCAAGTCTGACAGAGCTCAAAGGAGTATTTGGACAACACTCATAGACACACAATGTGATTTTTGGTGTGGTCCTGTGCAGAGTCAGGAGTTGGACTTAGATGATCCTTGTGGGTCCCTTCCAACTCAGCACACTCTATGATTTTATGATCTCTCTCACTAGTTTCAACATCTGAGCTTTGACTTCCCTAGCTCCATCTTTGCATGTCGAATAGTAAGACAAATATTATGTCTGCACATTATTGCAATATCTGTATGCTTGTAAAGAAAAATTGCTTCTTATTTGGCAGCATCGCTTGATCACACTAGCAATGCTCAAACACTGAAAAATGCTGCATGCAAACAGAGAACATCGCAGTTTTGTTCTGTGTACATCATCTAATGATATGAGCAATTATATTTTGTTTACATACCCTGGTGTTGACTTACGGTGTGCTAGAATGTGTAGCTAGAATATGTTGTTGTAATTTACAATGCTTCAAAAGGATGGGAAAATTGGAGTTTTCAAAAGACTTGTGATAATACTTGTTTTCATAACTGAGCATTTGCTTCCAAATCACTAATCAAAATGCAATTAACGTTCTACTTGATTTCTACTGCATACTGTATCTTTAAAGTTACTGCCCTGTTCTATGAGCCTTTGTTGAAAGAGAAATCCAAGATATCAGGTACATACCATGTAACAACACATGTCTTAGGAACATCAGGGAATACAAAGTCATTGCAGACAGGTTGACATCAGCTAGATCAGCAACAGCAGCAACCACCTGGTAACATATTTGCTTTGTTTCTCAGAAATAGTAGAAAATTTTTTTGTAAGCCATATGTTGCATTAGTTCTGTCTGGGCAAGTTCAGTAAGCTTTAATACTGGTAAAAAGGTGTTTCTGTAATGAAATAATAATAAAGTATGATAAGAAAAGAGGTCTTGATTCAAGGAGCTGTGATATGGCTATTGACTGTAGAAAATATTACTATTTTTACCTGAGTGTCTACCATCAAAAACATTCTCAGACGATATCTTCAGGGCTGCTGGCAGTGCTGGAGACAGAAGGGCTTTGGTTAATGCAGCCAGTGTAAGTGTCTCATTTATTAACAGATGAATTGACAAAATGTCCCAAATGTTATCCATCTGCTACTCCTTCCCAACCTGTTCTAAAACAAAGAATATACACTTGGAATTAAAACTCACCTCTTCCCTAGGGCTTTCCCTTATTGACAGAAAACAAAGCAAAACAACAAAAATCCCTAAAACTAAGACAAACAAAGGAATAAACAGAAAATGCTTTAAACATCAGTTTACTGAAACTCAGCCCAGGATATTGCTCCAAGTCAGAGTTTTTCAGCAATTCAGATTTCTTCAGAAAAATGATAGTCATTTGCTTCCCACACATGCAGCCTCTTTAAATACTATTTGTCTAGTAAGCCACTACTTGTCTTGAAAGTCTAAGAACATGTGCAAGAACTATGACGAAAGGAGGGATCTTGTGAGGTTATGAAGCCCACTCTGTGTATCCAGACAGGACATAGCCAGCATTCCTAGCAGAAGGAAGTTTGCATCATGTTTTCTGAAAGACACTAATGACAACCTTGCTAAGAAAATAGATCATATTTCTTATTGTTTCCACCTTTTTTTTCTGTTATATTTTCCTAGTTGAAACTATTTTTTTGCATGTACACCCAACTCTGTTTGTCCTATCATGAACTGATGTGGAAAATATGAAACAGATTCTTCATAGAAAGGATTTTCCCCCTTCTTTTTTTCAGTGTACTTAGAAACTAGTCTGCTTCAGGTAAAAAGAAAATACCATGGGATTCTCTTCTATGATAATAAAGTTTTGAAAGGTACAAAATAATGAACTTTGTATCACATAAAAATTCTGATTTTCCTTTCCTGAGGAAAAAAAAATTGTTCTAGTCTCTGCCTGCATGTGTATGAGGAAAAGGTTGTGTGTGCTGTGCTTTGTAATTTCCTTAACTTCTCTTGACTAATATTATCTGTACGGAGCTTTTCATCTAGAAACTGTCAATCTTGTATGAATTAAGAAGAGAAAAGTCTGTTAGTTTATTTTAATTTCTGATTTGTTCCTGATTTCTGGGGACATGAGAAACTGCCATTACAGAGGAGATCCATGGTCAAATTTGTACCATTTGCTTTTCCTGTTTAATTTCCTATCTACATGCACACCCCAATCCAAATTATCAAAATCAGTATTTGATCTTAATTGGCATAAGTGGGTAGTGGATTGGGTCCCACACTTTTGTTTGTAATGTGTGGATACCAAGTAAGTAAAGTATACAGACATTCTTTATTGGTTTTTTTGTGATGACAGAATGGTTGAGCTAGAGGAAAAAACAAACTACAAAACTGACATGAGATTCACCATCTCAATCTTTCATGTGCTTTCTTAAATCTAGTAACAAACCAAAATTTGTTGAGTAAGACAGGTTGTGAACGCTTCTTATGTTAAGGTGAATTGATTGTACATGTCATATGTGGGAAACCAAGGAAGTCAGCTGAGAAAGCCCACACCAGGACTTCACGTAGAGAGGAAGTCCAACATACAGCCTAAAAAGAAACTGGTACAGTCTGTAGAGATCAAGAAAAGTAAACTAGAAGTAAAAACTCTTTCACAGATCACAGGAACACATGACCATAGTTAAAATTTTTAAAAAGAACATTGGTCTTGAAAAATAGGATCCCCTCTCATGATGAGGCACACTTACCCTGATATGTGGTGCTGTCCTTGGAGAAGACTCAAAGCAAGGGCTGTGTAAGGTCATGCTCTCAAACTCACATTACAGATCCAGTACCTGGACCTGCAGTGCATCATTTCACTAATAACCACAGTGCCGGCAGGGACTGTTTTATTGTGTAGTATGGCATTTTCTGCTACTACTTATTTCTGTCTTTGCTTTGATGTCTCTCTGTCACTCACAGTTCACAGAAGAACATTGCGTTGCAATTGCTAATGGACATAGTGTTGAGAAAATAAGAGGAGAAAAGATTTCCAGACTACAAATTTAAAACACAAGATCTAGGTGGCTATTAAAACAGGTGGCATTTAGCTGGACTCATTATGGCATTTAATGGTTATTCTGATGCTTTAAATACATGTTTCAGTTAGGTAAAATTAATTCCCCTAAATTGCAGTTCTTGTCTTAATAAATGACCTATCACTTAAGTGCTTTATAAGGCACATTCCAGGTAATTATTTGAAAACTATATTTTCTCTAAACAACATACATAGAGAAGTTAGCAGAAATAGTGCCCAAAGATGACTGAAAAAGAAATAAATCATGTTAGTACCATAGATACTTCAAAAAAAGTATACTACAGTGCTGAGATACCTATCTACAGAAAAAGTGGTACCTAGAAATATATGCCAATATTGCTCCTTGGAAACTGATAAACTCCTATTTCTTCTACAAATCCAGATAATATGTGATTTGCACTTGATGTCTGAGAAATGTTGGCATGAAAATCATTGTAACTGTGGATTTATTACCCTGGCTTTCTGTTTTCTGCTATTTCCAGGCTTTTGTTTATTTCCTTCTGTATTTTCAGGGGTAGGGGAGAGCAAAAAACCAGTAAATTTTAAAGAGTGCAGATGCTTCTTCAGTGGCAGAGTAGTCCTGAGCAACTAATTAAAACTTCAGCTAAGCGACAACCAGCACTGATCAATAGATGTCTTGCAGTACAACTAAAAAATTATTTCCACCATAGAAAGAGAGAAGAATTTAAGAAAATTACAAAATCTTGCAGATTGGATTGGATTTCTTAATTTGTGGTATAATATTTAAATTATTAAACTTATTTTTATCCTCACTCTCTTATTAAATAAACAATTAAAGTAAAATGCGCTTTTATTTCTAATTGTTTATCTTACAACAAAGGTTACAATAATATTGTAGACTAATGGTTCAATTATGAAAAACTAACCAGTGTTTCAGATAACATGCAGTTAAAGTGTTTTCATAGGGAAGTATTTTTCTAATACAAAACCAAATTGCAAATAGAAGTAATATTTTTCTACAGGAAAAATAAAATCACAGAATCACAGAATTGGTCAGGTTGGAAGAGACCACAGTGGGTCATCTGGTCCAACTTCCCTGCTCAAGCAGGATCATCCTAGAGCACCTTGCGCAGAATTGTGTCCAGACTGTTCTGTTCCAGTGCTTTGTCACCTACACAGTAAAGAAGTTCTTCCTCATGGAATTCCAGGTGGAATTTCTTGTGCATCAGTTTCCGCCTGTTGCCTCTTATCCTATTGCTTGGCACCACTGAGAAGAGCCTGGCTCCATCCTCTTGATACTCTCCCTTCAGATACTCACAGACATTGATGAGGTCCCCTCTCAGTTGTCTATGCTCGAGGCTGAACAGACCCAGCTCACTCAGCCTTTCCTCATAACAGAGATGCCCAGTTCCCTAATCAACTTCATAGCCCACTGCAGGACCTACTCCAGGAGCTCCATTACTCTCTTGTACTGGGGATCCCAGAATTGGGCACAGCACTTCATATGTGACCTCACCAGGGCTGAGTAGAGGGGCAGGATCACCTCCCTCACCCTGCTGGCAATGGTTTTCCTAATGCCCCCCAGGATACCATTGGCCTTCTTGGCCACAGGGACACTCTGCTGCCTCACGAACAGCTTGTTCTCCACTAGGGCCTCCAGGTCCTTCTCCACAGAGCTGTTTTCCACCAGATCAGCCACCAGTCTGTCCTTGTGCTCAGGGTTATTCCTGTTCAGGTGCAGGACCCTGCATTTACCTTTGCTGGATTTCAGACTGTTCTTCTCTGCCTATCTGTCCAACGTGTCCAGGTCCTTCCAAAGGGCTGCACAGCCCTCTGGGGTATCGGCCACTCCTCCCAGCTTTGTGTTGTCAGAGAACTTGCTGAGGAGGCACCTGCTGCTTCATCCAAGAATTTGATGGAGAAGTTAAACAATACTAGGCCCAGTATTGAGCCCTGGGGGACACCACTAGAGACAGGCCTCCAACCAGACCCTGTGCCACTGATTGCAAGCCGCTGGGATCTTCCATTCAGCAGGGTCTCAATTCCCCTCACTGTCCACTCATCTAATACACTTCCTGAGTCTGCCTATGAGGACCTTGTGAGAGACAGTGTCGAAAGCCTTGCTGAAGTCAAGGTAGACAAGAACCACTGCTCTCCCCTCATCTATGCAGGTACTTGTTTCATTGTGGAAGGCAATCAGGTTGTTCAAATATGACTTACCTTTACTGAATCCATGCGGACTGCTGATGATCACTTCCTTGTCATCCATGGGAGTAGACATGGACTCATGAATGAGGTGCTAGCACCATCACATTTCCAGGGACTGAGTGAGACTGACTTGGCAGTAGTTCCCTGGGCCTTCCTTCTTGCCATTTTGGAAGACCAAGGTGACATTTGCTGTTTTCCAGTCCTCAGGCACCTCTCCTGATATTCATAACCTTTCAAAGATGGTGAATAGTCTGGTAGAATGTCCTATAGCTCTCTCAGCACTTGTGGCTGCATCCCTCAGGGCCCGTGGACTTGTGGATGTTCAGTTTGTTTAGGTGGTCTCTGACCTAATCCTCCCTGACCAAGGGAAAGTCTTCCTTCCAGTATTCTTTTACCCTGGTCTCCTGGGTCAGAGATCCCTGGGTGTTGGTATTATCAGTGAAGCATGATGTAAGAAGGCATTCAATATCTCGGCCTTTTCTACAACCTATTAGCAGGGTTCCATTTTCTAATGGCCCCACATTATTCTTCATTTTCCTTTTGTTAGTTTATTCATCCTCAGAGGTTTCTTGCCCCCTTGGTCTGATTTCTTTCCCAATGGGATGCAGCACTCTTGATCCTTAAATATCGACCAACTCTCTTGGATCCGTCTTCCCTGAAGTGCCTGCTCCTCTGGGATTCTTTCAATAAGATCCCTCAAGAGGCTAAAATAAGCTCTCCTGAAGTCAGTGGATGTTACCTTGCTCATGTCCTGCTACCTCTTCATTCAATACTGAACTGTACAATCTCATGGTTGCTACAGCCAAGACTGACCCCAATCTTCACATCATCAAGGCTTTTCTTGTTTTTTCGTATGAGGTTGAGCAGCACACCATTGCTCTTGGGATCCTTCATTATCTGTGACATGAAATTAAATTTCTACCTTGCAAAATTACCTGTGGACTGGTGATTCAAGTGACAAGAAATTATTCCATGGAGTCTTTCACTGGGAAAAAAACATACTGGAAAAATTAATCAAACAAAATAAGAGAATATTGCTCATACAATACTTTTGCTAGTGAAAGTTGGTTCTTGATTATTCCTTGGAGCTTTAGCCTCAGTGGAGAGCAGAGGATTTCTGTTTAGGACTGGTTTTAGGAAGCAAAAACTCTGGTGGATGATGCTCCTCTAAATACGAAGTGTGCATCATCAACTCTTTTGGTACCAGCACTGAGTAGTGTGCAGCCTGCTGTCTAACCTCAAGACAGAAGGTCATACTTAGTGCACTACACCTCCTGAGATGTGAATACTATACCTCCTAATCTGTTTATTGGAATTAGAAAGAAACACACTGCAAACAGCAGGTCACAAGCAAGCCACATTACAGAGCACATTGGTTCAAGCACAGAACCTCATATTATGTGAAACTAGCTATGCATCTGACTAGCTGTCAGATGTGAGTGAACTGAACTTCCTAATCTAGGAAACTGACTCCCTTAGGTTTTTCTGCAAAGCTCTTTTTGCAATTACCCAAATTTTTTTCATTGACTACAGAAGTCTAACAACAGCTTTGTAATGACAGTAAACTTATGAAATATATTTTTAGATCTAGTGATGCCAAATCTGTATGCTCTTATGCAGTCCCACGGCTCAAGCTCTCTCAACACACAAGAAAAGATCAGAGAAACGTAGCTGAGTGAGAAATGCATGAAGGATATTCACACACTTAAATCTAATAGCAGTATACTGTAAGAATCTGCAATATTGTCAGAAAACTTCATAAAAATGAAGTTTGACATGAGATAGGTTTCTTTTGTAAGAGGCTTATACAATCCATATATATCTATGAAAAGTGAGTAGAAAAATTTCTGCATGTTCTATCTGCCTGTCGCATTACTCTGTAAAAGCTCTTCAGTGACATTCAAAGATGTAATTACTGCATTGCTGTCAAGGTCAGTGAAACCTGAGGTAATGGTTACGTAAGCGGTAATCACAAATATAATGTGGCCTACATGGTTATGAAGAATGGTCATTCAGGAGTGTTTCTGAGATCTCACATATGTTAGAGATTTTACTTATCTACTCTCGGCTAATTTTTTTTCTGACTAGAAACTGGTGTGTTCCCATGGTGGTAACTATGCTTTTGAGGGTGTTTAAAAATGGTCCTATTGTGTGTCTGCTCTTATTGTGCTCCACTACCTTTGATTCATCCTGCTCTTTGCTCCCTGACAGAGGAAAAGAAATGGAGGAGAGACTTTAAGGGGTTCAGTATATGCTGCTTCACTCTAATCATGGAGTGAGAAGGCTGCTTAAAATGACCCATTACTTCCTTCATCTCCTGAGCAGTAAGAACCTACATCATGGTAAAAACAAACAGCAAAACAAAATCAGTGATGCTGACAGTGAAAAGAAGAGGCAAGTGTGGGGCTGCACAGTTTCAATTTCCTAGAGAAGCTAAAAATAAAGTAGACATTTGCTTTGCAGCCAGTTGACTTGAGGAAACCAGAACACAATGGGGAGATGGCTGCATCTTTCCATGTCTCTAAATAATCGTAAGCTTCAGAGAACTAAAAGTAGTTGGATGACAAATACATTTCAAAGGAAAACAAAGGTTTCATACTTTGGGAGCATCTACCAAAACAAAAAAAATGAGTAATCAAAACAAGACATCCACATTTCATTTTTCCACTTTCTCTCTGAAACTAGCTGAAGACCAAAAGTATAGCAGATGTATTTGCAGCCTTAGTGTGTTAGTGATGCTTTTTACTAGATTACTGGGTCTGACAAAATAGTAACTGAGGTGCTCAAAAGAGTATTTTTGGGTTTGGCCCAGTATTCCTGACAATACAAAGGGGAAATGAGTCAATAGTATGCTTAAGGGTCATTATAAACACTGCTGTATTATTAAAAAAAAAGACAAACTGGCAGAAAATGAATTTTTCATTCAACTGGACAAAACTACACATGATCTATCTAAGGTGTATACTGTGTAATATCAAAACATAAAAGACCAAAAAAAATTTTTTTAAAAATAAGTTCATGTGCTGGCTGAGGCCCCTTTCCAGGATAAATTACTTACACATTTGATTCTAAGGAGCTAAAGTAAACGTAAATCTTTGGTTACATTTAAGTGTGTCTTTCATTCTCAGTCCTTATCTAAACTTCATTTACGCTGTCAGCTGGATACAAATTTGATTATATGGATTTAGTCCAGTGAAATCAGCAATATCAAAGTTTGTTCCATTCTGCTTCACACAAAGGTGAGGTCCAGTAATGCTTTGTGTTTGCTGGCATTATAGGTTTACCCATTTTAACTCAGCTTTGCTTTTAGTGCCTGAAATGCTGGTTCAGTGTGTGGAGACCAGGGTGAAAATGAGATATTGCTATGATTGCCTGTCTCAGGTCTGTGCCCTGAGTCTCATGCTATCATTAAGCTATTATACTGCTGGTGCTGAGTGGGGAAAGTAGAAATAACTCACACTGATTTTTGTTGAATGGCATTTCAGAAACACAAAAAAATATCTGACAGATTTGGCTACACTCCAGAGCTTCCTCTCAGGATGTAGTTTTTGCACTCTGTTGGATATCTTCAGGCAGATAAAATAAGGAGTAGCAGCATATAGCACCTGACAGACAAAGCTTTGACATTGACACTCAAGAATAGGATGTAAAGGGTTGCTGGTATAATTTTAGCTGGTAAAGTAATAGCTGGTATTTTACTTTCAGTAGAGAGAAACAGAAAACTGGCTGTGATGTTTAGTGCAGAGGTTGATCAAAACAAGACCTGGAAAAGATGGTACTTCTTCCTACTTTGTGTTAGTGAGATAGGCAATGACTTCACAGAATCACTGCAGCAAGTTGTAAATGATGTATGAAATGAGAAATCCAGCCCATGGCACAGAGAAAAATACATAGTTAGCATTGTGCAGTGGCTGTGGCACTGTGTGTTGTTTGCTACAGCATTAAACTTGGTAAGACTGATCACAGGCACACAGAATTTTAAGGAACAAAATAAAACATGTAAATGAGTTTTTCAATTTCCTTGTTTCCCCTTTTTTTTCCTCATGAAGCAATTGTCATTCTGAGATGGTTCATGTTACGTCACCTTTTAATATTGTATCAGTCTATACTAAAGTGAAATCTATTTGGATAGTACTGTTTTTTTCTTAAGTAATAGCAACATTCCATTCCTTTTAAGAATATGGATCATACGTTACATCAAAAACATATTGGAAATTGCAAGACATCTATTAAGGTTATCTAAATCTCATGAAGAAGTAGAGAGGGAAAGGAAACCACTAAAGTTTCAAAACTCAATGAATTTGAAGATGACACCGAATTGTGCAGGAATATTTATCTGATGGGGGGCAGGAAGGCTCTGCAGATGAATCAGGACAGGCTGGATCAATGGACTAAAACCAATGGTGTGAGGTTCAGCAAGGCCAAGTGCCAGGTCCTGCCCTTGGGTCACAACAGCCCCAGGCAGTGCCACAGGCTGGGGCAGAGGGGCTGGAAAGCTGCCCACAGGAAAAGGCCCTGGGGGTGCTGGTGACAGTGGCTGAACATGAGCCAGCAGTGCCCAGGTGGCCAAGAAGGCCAATGGCATCCTGGCCTGGATCAGCAACAGTGTGGCCAGCAGGACCAGGGCAGGGATTGTCCCCCTGTACTCAGCACTAGTGAGACCACACCTCAAGTTCTGTGTTCAGTTCTGGGCCCCTCACTCCAAGAAAGGCATTGGCGTGCTGGAATGAGTCCAGAGAAGGGCAAAGGAGCTGGTGAATCATCTGGAGCACAAGTCCTGTGAGGAGCAGCTGAGGGAGCTGAGGTTTTTCAACTGGAGGAAAGGAGGCTGAGTGCAGATCTTATCACTCTCTACAGCTCTCTGAAAGGAGGTTGTAGCAAGGTGAGGATCAGACTCTTCTCTCAAGCAAAAAGTGAGAGGAAAAGAGAAAGTGACAAAAGATGTTTCTTTGTGGAAAGTGAAGCCAAGCACTGGAACAGGCTGGTTAGGGCAGTGGTGGAGTCATCATGCCTGGAGGTATTTAAAAGATGCATAGACAATATGCTTAGGGACATATGTTTAGTGGTGAACTTGGCAGTGTCAATCTAAAGTATCTTTTTCAAACTAAATGATTCTATGAGACAAACACAAGCATTTACTACGTAAAGTAGGGGCTTTTTCCTCTTAAAATCTCTTCATTATGAAATGTTTAAAATATTTCATGTAATATTTTTTGACATAAGGCATCTGTCACAAAAGCTCATGTACATAATAATGGACACAAAAGGGTACACTTCAACTGCACTATTGCAGAGCATTGTCTAAACTGTATATGCTGGGTAGAAAGCTACAAAAAGTCCCAGAGCTAGCTATCAAAGTGTTTCAGTAAAGCAAGAGATGAAGAAGATACCCAAGATTATCATTGAAGATGAATTAAGCCCCTCAAAGTAATTGAATTTTTTAAATTTAATTTTAAAATAAATCATAACGTTCATTCAAGTAGCAGATTATGGGTTTATTTAACTGCTTCATGATGTGCATTCAGTCTACACTTGTACATTTCTTCAGCCAAAAACCTTTTTTAAATAGAAGGGTAGATATTTCATATGTAGTTTCATTATGTTAGGTAAGTCTTTCAAGAAATTGCAAATACTCTGTTTTCTGAACAAAAAAATCATAGAGCTGGTAGTTGAAGGATTTTTTACCAGGAAAACTTAGAGAAATGAAGACAAGTCTACCAAAAGTGCAAAGGTTAAGATGCTTAAATAAAGCACATTAAACTGCTGTTTTGATACTTTTATTTGTTCTTGAACAAGAATTAAGCTATAGCTCTCTAAAATTTCTGTACTTCTAAATAAGGGTATTTGCACAGGACCTAATATATTTTAATTATCCACATTTATCCTCTACTTGATTTTTCTGAGTGTTGCCAAGTAGAGAGGGTTTGAAGACACTCATGTTATGCACCATAGCATGTAGCCATTAGGAAATACAGATTTGCATAACTTCTAAATTATCACCTCTGGTTGTGACCAGCAGAAGGGTTCCTTTACATCCTTTTACATCTATATACTCCTTCTAAGGATCTAAGTTAAAATTCTGCTTTATTAGAAACAAACACAGAGAGAAGGAAGAACAAAACAACAAGTATTTATAGGTGGGCTCTTTTTCGCCAGAACATCTCTGAACATATTTTAATGAGAACATCCTTGAAATATGACTACAGAACTCCAACATCTTCCATTTCTTGTACCTATATATACCTTCCGCTCTTCCTCAATTTTCATTTTCTCTTTCCCATTTTATTCCCACTACATAGAATTTGCCAAATTTGCAGCCAATTTTTACCTATTTAAAATTTGCCTGAAGTCATGTCATGTAAAATTTATTCTTTTTTGAGCTTGAAAACACTAACTGAAAATTAAAAGCCTATTCTCCCAGGTACTTAGTCTATTTAATTGTAATTGAAACCTAAAAATCATTGTGAATAACGATAGACACAATGAAAAAATGCTATTTTTACAAAATGTCTGTCAATAGAAATTTAAATATAAAATTATAAAATATTACTGCTATTGCTGTTATTATATTTTGTATTAATTTTAATTTTATTAGTATTCATTCAATATATTGAATAGTTAAGAGAGAAGGAGGGGAAGGTCAAATTCTTTCAATGTCTTTTTAATACCTTTTCACATCAGCTCTATACTGAAAATCAAGACTGCTCATGTCACTCCTTATATTGTCTCAAACCAGGACACACACCCATTTCCAAACCTTATTGGAAAACTCAGAACAGCTGATCTATAATCTAGAAGAATCTCCAGGAGAAAGTCACACATATTGTCAAATAAATTTGTTTAGCACTGAATCTCACAAAATGGTGACTACACTGTCATTTATTGGGGTTAAGAGTGTTTTTAATAACAATTACTCATCAATTATGACATTTTCTGAATGTGCATCTGTAGACAGACTATATTGTGATAAGTAATACATTTATTTTCTATATTTGACTTTTTCCCTTAACTTAAAACCACATTTTGTGAGGGACATAAAACATGTGATGCAAAAAATACTTCCTAAATCAGTGATTGTCTTTCTCTTGTGAAAATACATAGACACTGCACTTTATAAATAAGGCCTTAGCAGCTCATCACCATTTGTTTCCCAGTTTTTCTGTGGCAAGAATCTTCTTGAGTGACTTATTTACGGACTTATTTGTTTCTCGTATTGCAATATTCTCTCCCTTTGAAGATTAATGTTGTAAACCATAAATACTTAACAACAAAAAAAACCCTGAAAAATATTTATCTAATGTTCCACTTCCTTCCTTCATCTCAAGTACTGTGGAACCTATAGTTCCCTACGGAAATAAATCTTCTCAGAATTTGGTAGCAGTATTATTTTGAAATCATACTTCATTCTGGAAGTCTCAGGCTTTCATTCTATTAGTAAGAATAAGCATTGATTTCTCAAAATATGCTTGGAAAAATGACATTGCTTTTAGGTGAAGTTTTCAATTTCAAGTAATTTTAAAATATCTTATAAATGTTTCTAGGTTCTACTTAATCCCTAAGTACAAGTACATTCTTGTACATTTATAAACTTCCTTCAGCAGTAATAACAGCAGTAGTAGAAATAATAATAACAATAATAATAATAATAATAATAATAATAATCCTTTTGCCCATTAGGTCCTCATGTCTTAAACTACTCTTAGACAACTTCCAAAAGCCGTTTTTCTTTATCTCATTTAAAAAAAAACTTCTTGGAAGCATTATAAAAATTTTTAAAAAATAATAAGAAATTCCTCTTTTCCCCATTTAAGCCAAATGAAATCCATTCTTACAAAATTCTGCAGATATATATTGTTATAATCAGTCTTAAGCATCTGAAGAGTTTTCAAAGAAAAGGGTAGAAGCAAAAATTTTCTCTACTAAACCACAGACTCAGCATTGCAGTGGATGACTTAGCAGTTGTTTCTGGGAAAGTATTATGACAACAGCTCTAAATGAATGAAATTATCTTATGATAAGAAAGCTAATTTTACACATGATAACAGTTTCTAACATAAAAATTGGGTTTAGGTTTCTCTGAGACTTCTGTAACTCACTCACAGGGCTTTGAGGAAAGCATGGGTTATAGCAAAGGAATGTTGCAAATACATACAGAACAATAGAAACAAAACCAGTTATGAAATACCATATGTGTAAGGTAAATAGGCATTGTATTTTTAACATAGTCTATAGAAAAATTGCAAGAATGGGGAAAGCTTATTTTATTGTCAGGAATTAAAGAGCTGAATCTATGCAGCTTAAACATGTGAATTAAAAATTGATTTATCTGTAGTTTCTATGTATGTAAAAGGAAATTTTTGATAATGACAATTGTCAAATCCTGTAGTCTCAAAGCCATCAGAAAGACAATTTAGTTAAGAAATAACAGACCCATTTTAATAAACAAGGATACTCAGACACTGAAATGACTTCTATAAGAGTATCGTGGATTCACCGTAGAGCAGGTTTTTAAATAAATATTGGATCTTTTTCCAAAAGGCGCATTTTTGCAGTACAAAAGGCACTGCAATGGTTTGAGGTAGGACTAGGGGAGAAAAACTGTGTACCGTCTGTTACACAATAGGTAAGAACAAATTATGAAAATGACCTATTTCTGAAGTTAAGGATTTTTGGGTTGATAAATTGGTTATGCAGAAACAATATGACTCAGTAATGGTCCTGCTATTTTAAAGAAGTGTCATCTTTAATTTTGTAAACTTTCAAGTACGTATCTGAAATTTGGTTTTGCCACCATATTTTAATACATCATGGACATGTTAAAATGTAAACTAACGGCGGAATTTTCAGGCAGGCTTACAGAGAAAGTGAAGGAGTTTTGTTTTATTACCATTTGTGCTAATATTTAAGTCCTTGAAACACTATTTAAAACAGAGACTTTTTATGTTGGAATTTTCCCGTTTTTTGCTTTTCATCACCTCTTCCTTCCTTCTACTTTGTTTGCTTAATTTGCTCTTGAGGACAAATTTCTACCTTGGGTACATATGCTAACAAGTGTACATCTACATAAACAAAATTCTGATATTTACATTTGTGCCTTCATCCGTTAAAACAAAAACTCCCGATGCATTGCTCTGTCTTGGAGCCGTTCAGGCCTAGCAGCTGGGATTGATGGACTCTGCTAGCACAGACAAAATTTCAGTTGCTGAGGTCATTCCTCACCTGCTGATTTTGCCTTAAGCATGGCACAACCATCTTCACTGAATATCAAGTGCAGCTTCAAGGGAATTCTATCTGTACCAGGATTTTCCTGAACTAAATTAGATTTGCTACTAAGTCCTGATCTGTGGCAGAGGCTGACACCTCTAGCCCTTTCTTCATATCGGCTCCCACTTCATCTTTTAACTCCTTTACTTGCTGTTTGTAAACAAGATAAATTCTTGTTGAATAGTTGGGAGATTTTGAATTTGAACTCATTGAAAGCAGTTTTTGAACTTGGATGTCAATCTTGGTGACTCTTACCTATAAAGGGTTGTTTTACAACATCAGGTAAAGTCAACAGAACAATGTGACACAAACCTCTTCAAGTTCTAGTTTTTCAGAATTCAGAGTTGTCTTCTTTTAAATTAAACCTAAGTACATACATCCCTTGTTTGATTGGCTTGGAACACCTCCAGGAAGTTGATCATAATGAGTTGGTTCTAGCATTACTGGGTTAAAACCCCTGATTTATACATCACAGCAGTCCTCTATTCTCACACAGCCTTTTTCTAGGCTGTATAAATCCCTCTTCCTTCAATGCTGGGAAGACATTGGTAACTGTGAAGTCCAGTTATTAAATTCTGAGGCACAGTGTGATATCTCATTAGCCAGTGATGGGACAGTTTTAAACTCAGTAAGAGTCTTAGATGCCTGTTAAATCTTGAAACTACCACTTCTCATCATCTTCCCCAAAAACAGATTTCAGGGAACCATATGAAGTATGCTGATGTTTACACACTGTAATTATTTACAATGCATTCTATTAAATATTTGCCTGATTTGCCTCTTTAAAGAAATCGTATTTATTTCAGAAGATTCATGTCTGATATAGGATCCATGTACGTTAAATAGCTCTTCATTTTAATCTATCAAATAACATTTGAACAAGAACTTCATTGAGAATCATCCCAATTCTCAACACAATAGCAATTCGGACACGAAGATAGAAATACGAAATAACCAAAAGATAATCAGCAGGAAAAAAAATCTTGGTTTATATTTTCAGTCACCTCAGATGATTTTATGGAAACTATGTAAGAGAAAACTACAGGGGGCAGCAAATATTAACCAGATATCATATGAAAGCCAATACACAGAATTAAGAGGAATCCCTAAGAAGTTCTCTTAATGCACTTTGGTGCATGGTCTCTTGTAGATTTTGGAAAATAATTTTCAAGACTCGTTACTAAATAACTGATTATATTTAGAAGCTAGTCAAATTACAATATGGTTTCAGTGTGTCTCTAGGCAGTTAGAGAACTGGTCAGTACATTGTTTTCAAAGCACTTTTTTCTCTGCAACATCTGAGCACTTTCACGTAATTGTTTCTATTATTCTGTTAAGAACAGTTATAATTTTTTTTCTTTTTTAATACTTTTGCATCCATATTTTTAATACTTTTAATACTTTAATATATCCACAAAATTTTAAATAACCTGCTATATTTTGCCAGAGTGCACATTTGTATAGCAAAAGAGGGAGTCAAGCCCAGACCGTCTATTATCTTCAACATATACTTTTGGCTTCTTTAAATGCTCTTTTCCACAGAGACTTGTTTACCTAACATGGATTATAAACTTAGTGTGAGCTGCCAGGTTCAACAAATATAAGACTGAAAATCAGAGTATGATGGCTGTATTGCAAGAAGAAATTGAACTCAATAAATGTAGCAAGAGACAGCTAAGTTATTTGGATACACTTTGGCTCTACCTTTGTGCACTAGATTATCCTTATAAACACCTAAACATAAGACAAATTGTTGTTTGGGGGATTTTTGTTGGTTTGTTGGGTTTGAGTTTTGTGACAATTCTTGCATTCAGAAAATCCCTTCTTCAAAATAAAAAAATAGCAAAACGTAGTAGTTAAAGTTGTTAATATCATAATATTGTGCTTGTGGACATCTGCTTCATGGTTATGGGTATGCTTTCTTTTTTTTTTTAATAGAACAGATTTCTCAAATGCTGCAGTGTCTTACATATATATGTATAGGCAGTGTCAAGAATTCTATTACTATTTCTATACTCCTTTTATCCTTTTATCCTATTGTGAATAAATTAAAGAAGCTTTAACTTATTTTTAATTTAATCTAATCTTTTAAATTAGTAAACGCACCCATTAAACTATACTTTTGTGTCTTCTGTTCCCCTCATGGAATTATTTTTGCAAGTATCTACAGAAAGCAAAGATAATCACTGCTTATAGACATGCTACAATTCAGAAAGACCTAAAAATACTCCAAAACATAGATCTTATCGTGCATTTCTCATAAACACAAGCAGTCACATTACAAAAGCTTTTGCAGATTGAAAATATTGCAAACCACATCTGCATGTAATTCATCAATTAACTACATAGTCATCAACTTAAATGCAAGTCAATACACATATTTCTAGAGTTGTTCAGAGATTAAAAAAACAGAATCATCTTGTAAGGATAATGATTTATCATGGAATTCCGAAGAGACTATAGAGCATATACACACATATAGCACACATATAGACCATATAACACAGACATACCCACATACATTTGTTAGATGCAACCATATATAAATAAAACCCCAGCATACACACATTCATGCACACAAAATTATGGAACTGATTGGGATGCTCCTAACTTGTAACGTTCTCTTGAGCACTACTGGAATTGCCTCTCTGCTACATAGCAGTCTAGCAGTAAGTAAGCGGTAGAAAAGTAGAGTCTCAGAGCTTATCTGTCCTTGGACAAAGACTCTATCAAATGACAACATGGATGAATAACAACATATTCTCTTTGTAGGCCTGAGCTCATCAAGGTTTCATGTCAAGGAAGAAATTTCCTCCTACTAGGAAGAAAAACTGTTCCACTTTGGAAAAATAAACAGTGCCAAGTGATACTTGAACACATCTGATAAACAGGAATATGCTTTTACTGAGGAAGTCCAACTTTTCTACATTTTTAGAAATTCACATTTCTCTATCTCACTATTTTCATTCTGTTTTCAGGCTTAAATTTGCCCACAGTGCCTTGGGTAGGTGTCATGAGTTTACAGAACACAGATGACAAATCAGGCATGACCTTTCAGTTTGGAAATTAATTTTATTGGTATTTGCACAGGTGAAAGTAGCACTGTATCTGAAAACAAAGTCTCCACAGATTATGAGCATAATTTCTTTTAATAGTATGCCAATGTTATCTTCTCAGAAAATATTATAAGAAGTTAGAGATCACAGGACACTTTTTAAATTGTATCTTGTTAATACAATTTTCTTTGTCTTAAAATGGTTTGATGGGGGAGAGGGTTTGGTTGGTTGATTGGTTGAGTTGGGGTTTTCAAAATTTTTTTTGTTTGAGTTAGTGTTTTCTGAACTAGTGTATTGAAGAAGGGACTTTCTGGGTCACATCCTCATCATACTATTCACAAGAAACACATACGAGAGTGCTCCCAAGTATTTTTTTTATGTATCTTTATTTATTTAAGATTATTTTAACACTACAAACATAAAAGTTTTCTTTAAAATTATTAATTGACATCAGACTTTAGAAATTTGAAATGTTTATGAACAAGAAGATATATTACACGTTTTAAAATGGTTTCTTAATGCTCCTAAAGCTTGAAAACTATTTTACTGTTCTTGAACCTGAACTTTTCAATATACTAACATGGCATACACATAGAAAATATTTATTTCAGTACATATATCAGTATATACAGCTAGCAGAAGTTAATGTAATAAAGAAATCCCCAATAGACTATACTTCTTACCAAAACAGAAAGTGTTTTAACTTTCATTTCAATTTTAAAATGACAATTTTAAACTGCACTTTTTTCCTGTGAAAACAAGGCAAGTTTCACTAGCTTGAAATAAACAGCTAACATTTAAATAAAAATTGTTAGTTTGTGGTTTATTTATGATGTGGCTAGGTTTGGAGCAGATTAAACCTAACAATACGCTATTGAAAGCTACAAGGAAAATTCAGAGTAATAGCTTTCATTGACAACAAAAATTGTGAGATATTGAGACCCCCTCTGGATATGGAAAGCTTGAGAAAATGTCAGGAACTTTTCATCTGCTTTACTGTACAAAAATCACAGAAAAGGAATGTATCTGAACCCAAAGCCACTCCAATTCAGGGACAACACGTGGTGGATATTCTGGTTTTAAGACCTTAAATTCTTAGTGCACCTTTTGACTGTGGCTGGATTTATGTGGAAATATAAATTCTGAGAGAGTGCAGAGTCTTGCTATGACTTTCAAGAGCTGAAAGACCAACTTACACCTAAGAAACACACTGTAGAAGAATGTTATTTTATGACCACTAATAATTGCAAATTGGAACACTTAAAACTGGCAAAATAAAATAAAAAAACAACAAAACCAAAAACAAACAAGCAAACAAATAAACCAAACTAAAACCAAAACCAACCAAAATCTAGTGCAATAAACACTTATTTAACAAAAAAACAGATAATGTAGCTCCAAATATGTGTGACAGAAAGTGATGACTAAAAAGTAAAGAAAAAGTTGATACACTGTGAATTCCAATGCAAGCTTACCTCTATTATCACAAATTTTCAAATATCTGTGCAAGAGTAAAACTGAAAAAAATTCCCATCTTTTCCTGTGTATCTTAAGCAACTCCAACTATGGCAAATGGGTGGATTCAGACAAACTGATTTTCCTCACATGAATAAACTGACCTTTAATTCCCACTTATGATTTGCATTTTGTTTTTTGTACATTCAGTACATGCATTTGCTTTAACACTTCATTAATTCTGTTCTATCTTTAAACTATTATAAAAATTTGCTTATTTTTAATATTGATATGGTAATAAATTTTATTGCTGCCTCATTTTGGATGTTCTGTTTATTTGATGAGCTTTTCAAATGCAGACTTTCTCTTAGTCTGTGTTAACAATGCCTATCTGGTTACTCCTGTTTGAAACAAGCTCTTTTCAAGGTGCAGAACCTTGTTGCTATCAAATGTTCTGAATGTGCAGTTGTGAATTCATTTATTTTGGTAGCATGAAGCTGACATATGCAAGAATCACACTTGATTTTACTTGTAGGAAAGACTCTTAACTGTCAAAATTATAGAACTGGAAGTTATCTCTCTATTGGAATGCTACTTATCTGTAACAAGCCTAACACAAAATTTGCAAGATATTTCCTGTCCTTAATCACTGGAACATAAACAGTCTCTGAATTGCTTTAGAGAATCATTTATCTGATTCTTCATTCCTGAGCTGCCCAAGAAGGTAGATTCTGTCCTTGGGTTTTCACATCAACCTGTCTCTATTTTCTAATTCCATTCTGCCAATCTGCTGGTGTCACAGAAATCTGGATGTCCTTAAACTGATTGTTCTGGTCTTTGCTTGTAACTATTTATTCCTGCTTGAAAGATAATTCTTGATACTGATGACCCACTTAGCAGTTGCTGCTGTTTTCCAACAAAATGTCATTATACCGGCAACTGTATGTGAATATGAAGGAATTTCCCTAAATAACACCAAGGTTGGCAGCGATTCAGCAGTAAGAAAAACCCCCAAAAAACAATGAAAGCAACATTAATGAATTGGCTAATCCAAACAAAATAGCATCTTCCACTCCCATAATTACATTTGTGACTGGAAATCATAGTGCTCAAAGTAGTTCCTCAGGATGACTGCAGTCTCTGATTAGGTCCTTTACACAGACCTTCATTTCTTGAACAGAGTAAATGGCAACAGAAAGTCGTCATCCTTCAAAATGATCAACAGTAGATTATAAACACATTTATACCTGTATTTCTCAGACACTTGCTAGCAGCAGAAGAATAGAAATACTAAATAATTCTGACTTCTCTTCAGGACTGTGTATGCTTATGATTTTAGATCTTTTTTCTCTTTTCTCCAACAACCACTGAGCCAGCTTTTTCTTTTACTACAGTCTTTCCTTCATCCCTCTTTTCTTTGATTACACAAAGCCCAGATATTTCCAACTTTCTGCCTCAAATTCAACTCTATGCAGACATTCACATGAAATTTTTCCACCATAAAATTATAGTTTGACAATTACAAGCAACTAAATTGTTCCCCTTGCCTGTAATTAAGGACAAAAGCTAGTTACCTATTGAGGCATATAATTTTGAGATGACCGTGTCTTAATTACACCTTTGGAAATAACAGTATTGCACAAAACAAAATTTCTTGTTCAAGAAGAGCTGAACAAAAAATAGCACTGTGTCACTTGCACTAATTTCTACAGTGAACAAAGAATTAATGGTAGAGTTTAGACTTTGTCAGAGCAACTTTTATTGTCAGCTGTTCTTTTGGCCTTCATGTCTCTTTGCTACCAGAAGGCACCAATGCTTTCTGCAAACACAAGACATCACTGAAGAAAAGTTGCCCAGACACTCCAGTCATCATAGGACACCACATTTTTATGTTTCTACACAAATTCTGCAAGACCTGACAAAGGAAAAACTTACACTTCTCTGATTTATCTAGAGTGGACTGTAAATATGCTTACGTATTTTATTTGCTGAAAAATTGTGATAAATGGCAAATGAGCTGTACATCTAGAAAGGCCATTTGAGAAAGGGAGATGATTTAGCAACTGCGCAGTATTGGTAAAGGTAAGAAGATAGTAGTTCTTCATTAAGCAGTTCTTTAGTACACAAAATACTTCTTTGCATGTTTTCCTGTGTTTTAAGGAACGGCGGACATTGAAGGAGTGGTGTCCTGTTGCTAGAAAGCCACTATTAGCAGCAGATGGTTTCTTTGCAGAATAAGTCCTTATATTAACAGTAAGTAGGTAGTGTAAGCAAATGCCTCCCCAGCCCCATAACATTAAATATCCTCCTCTCCTATATTTACTTGCAAACTGATTACTTATAGATAGCCTGTTGTTTGAGGTAGGAACAGAAGTTCAGAGCATTCTGACTTTGGAGTTCTTCAGAGTAGGTTGCTGAAGTATTTATTGTTTCACAATTTTTTAATCATACTGGTGGATATTGACTTGAAACGTATGGCCTGCAGGTAAATTTGATTCTTGTACTTAAAAAAACCTGTCCATAAAAGGAGCAAAAAGAGATACAAAGAAAACATGGTCAAAATCTGGGGTTTTTTCTCCAAGCATGCAGTAGTCTGTAGTGATCAAATAGGAACTTTGACTCTGTTGTTGGACTTTCTTCAGGAAACTCTGTTATCACAGAATTGCACAGTGGTTGAGGCTGGGAGGCACTTCTAGAGGAGACTTTGAACACCCTTTCCTACTCAAGCAGGGTCCTCTATTGCTGAAGTGAGTCACCTAGAAAACCTCTGGGTCAAGGGAGAACTTGCACTAAAATTTCTGGGTGCCCTAAGTTTCTAAGAAGAACTGAAATCCAGTTTTGTTTCTGGAAGCTTTGGCATAACATTAAAATGCCTGACTTTTGCTGATATAATTCAGCTAGATTCATTAACAAACTCCATTATTGGGTTTTTTTCTGTGCTTATAACTTACTTATAGCAGATATATGCTAAATAATAGGAAAATGCAAGATGCCATGAAATGTTATGGTTTAGACTTGTATTAGTACTACTTGTATTAGTACTACTACATTTACACACAACTTTAACTGTAACAGTAATTTTTGCGTGGCTAAGATTTTGCTCAATAGTAATCACAGCTTTAAAAGACTTAATTGGAATTTGATTGCACTTTGTACCATATAATTACATCATAAGAGGGAAAATCCAGCTAATAGATGTCTACTGATCACTTCAGGCAGGTAGGAAAAATGAAACTGTGTAACGAGAACTGACTGGGGAAATTCCTGATATATGTTCCATTTCTGAAGCATTCTGCACTAGTAACTCTGAATAATCATAAATATCACTATTATCACTCAGCCAGATAGCCTAAAAGGCAGACTAAATCACAGATTACTCTGGAATATGGATTTCTTATCACTTAATAAATTGTATAGCTTGAGGGCTGGAGGCCTTCCTTTAATTAAGGACACTTCCTACATCCTTACCCCACCCACAACACCTCATCTCTAATATAGTTTGGAACACAAAAGCAAAAGTAACTTCTGTTCTAGATTTGAAAACACAGGAGATTTTAGGCTGAGGTCTTCAAAGAGGTTTGTTTGAAAACAGTTGTAATTATCCCTCTAATGAAAATCTTCAATTTTTGTTCATAGTTAACCATTTTGCCTGCTTTAGAGATAGCTAAGTTAAGATAAATCAGTGCTATTCAGATATTTTAGTTCACTCCAGGTCAAGTGCTTCTTAAAGGTCTAGTTAGTCTAGACAGAGGTCTGTGCTTAGTTCCAAAATTTGTAGCGTAAGAACATCTAAAAAACTTTGAGATCAGACTGATGATACTTAGTACTGAAAATACTTCTGATTTCTTCCTTAAGTGGCATCATATGCTACTTTCTTTTGTAATCATATAACAGCACCTTTCAACAAAAGGGCAATGTTACTTATACATTTCATAAATTAAATGCTTATGATTTTTTTGTATAAATGAGCAGACATAGGAATTAATTATATGGTTTAGTGGGCATGGTGGTATTCAGTCAAAGGTTGGATTTGATGATCTTGATGGTCTTTTCCAACCTTAATAATTCTACTTAAGTTTATGTATTGGATGATTATACAATAAAGTGTAAAAAAATATACACTAAGATACAATATTGCCAATGTAATATGAGCCAACAAAATACATAGGGTAATTTGCTGTGGTCACAAGCAATTTTCCTAAAGAATTAGTCTAAGAGCTCTGTTTTGCCAAATGTTTTAGTGAACTATGAAAACAAAGAGTCCTGAAGCACCTTGTTGTTTGGAAATTAGAAGTTTCTAAAGATATGCTAAGGAGCTATCTTTAGTACAAATGGATTTATCCGTTACTCATGCTTGGATCTTTGAAACAGACAAAATTTGCATTATTCAATTTTCTCTTGACTATGGTAATTACAAATAATGTTTATATATATTCAGAAAAACAAATTTTCAGAAACAGTTTTTAACTGGATTGTGTTAAGAGGGTAGTTACACCCGTTTTGTTCTGATATTAACATCTGGAAAATAAGTTATTTATCCTTAGCCATTTGCTGTAATTTCTTTTTTCCAATCAATAAGCACTGCACAATGTACCAAGTTATTTTTACAAGTGAGCTTCCCCCATTTAAATAGATACCATATACTAACTTAGAACGATAAACTAGTGAATGCTTCATGCCTGTGTACTCTATCAATAGCAAATAATGAAATCTTTAACCAGGACAACTGACAAAGCTACAAATTCTTGAGAAGATACTGCAGTGCTATTACTACCCCTGAACATTCACTACAAAGTGAGATTAAAAGTAGGATTTGAAAATGCAAAACTTGTTCCCTATTTAAAGGTTTTCCTTCTCAAAAATTTAACCTTTCTCTTCTCCTCAAAATTCACAGGAAATTTTCTGAATGTAGTCCCAGTTAGTTGACTAGCCAGACCACATGAATTTCTCAGAGCACTCAGATTTCCACTGTGGTTTTGTAGGGAGAACTCAATCACACTGCCGTACCATAACTAGAAGACAGCAATTTATATAGAGGAAAGGGGACTGGATACTATGTAAGTAACGAGGAAATGGAAATTGCTAAGGTTTTAGCAGTTAGCTCGGGGAATATAATCTCCTAGCATTTCTTTAGATGTTTTTCATTCGGTGACAGTATTTTGGATAACTTTGGAATAAATTCAATTCTTATACTCATAAAAAGATACTTTTCATAGGCCTTTTTAAAAGTTTCAGCAGATTAATTCAACCTTTAGAAGCAAATATAACTACATTTTTTATGTCTCTGCTTCTGCAAATTCTTATCCAAGTACATAACTTTAAACAGAAGACTCACCTCATTTAGTATATATGAATGCAAGAGTATGCTCACAACTGAGCTGTACATAAGCATTGGCATCAGTCTTTGTCTATAAAACCTATTTGGAACATAATGTATGGATTAACGATATCACATACGATACCAAAAATGCACGGAGAGGTACAAAAGTGCATGATCAGCTACATATTTAAACTACGTATTTCCACTGTCTATGCACAAGTGAGTAAAAAAATTCTCCATTTTGACTTCTCTGAACTCTTTTTACTTCTGTCTTCTCCAGTATTGAATACTACGTGTACTAAGTACACAGGTTGCAATATAGAGCCTTTCAAAACATCACTAGGGAAGTGCATTCTGATACCCACAAAACACCAGGTACTTTCTTCTTGTACCTCAGTTACTAAAGGACTAGAAACAGCTTTATGTCCTATTGCTTTTTATGCATAGAACTACAACTAGCATCACTGCTGACAGTGCTGGGTAATTTTTGATGTCTTTAGGGATGGACAAGCTCAAAATAAAACAGTGTGAAAAAAAGTAAATGCCAGCTCTGGGAAGCCTTTTCTCCACATTTGTGGAAACTTTCTGTCTTCCTTTGGAAGATACCTTTGAAAGTAAACTTCTTCAGATGCTGCTTCTGCAGGTTGGGAGAATATTAAATAATGAAAAGCACAGATAATTAATACAAACCAATATGAATCATTAGGTAAAGCACAAATGTTTAAGATAAACCAAACACAGGATTGAAACAGAAATGTAGGCCATTCTCACATGATAGACAACTTTATTTTGTGAAACAAGTATAAGTATTTAGCTGGGTCATACACAAGCTTACTTTAATAAGTTTAACAAGGTAAGTGATGGATTCTGCACCTGGGATGGGGCAACCCTGCATGTACAGGCAGTCTGAGGAATGAGAGGCTGAAGAGCAGCCCTGTGGAATGGGACCTGGAGGTCCTGGTCGATGACAAGTTGAACATGAGGCAGCAGTGCCCTGGCAGCCAGGAGGGCCAAGTGTGTTCTGGGGTGCATCAGGCACAGCATCACCAGCCGGGCAAGGGAGGGGATTGTCCCGCTCTGCTCTGCACTGGGGCGGCCTCACCTCAAGTGCTGGGGGCAGTTTTGGGTGCCACAATGTAAAAAGATATTTACTATTAGAGAGCGTCCAAAGGAGGGCAACAAAGATGGTGAAGGGTCTTGAGGGGAAGCCATATGAGGAACTTGGTCTGTTCAGCCTGAAGAAGACTGAGGGTAGACCTCATTGTAGTCTACAACTTCCTTATGAGGGGAAGAGGAGGGGTAGACACTGATCTCTTCACTCTTCTTACCAGTGACAGGACTTGAGGAAACTGCATGAAGATGAGTCAGGGGATGTCTCTGTTGCTTATCAGGAAAAGGTTCTTCACCCAGAGGGTGTTTGGACACTGGAACAGGCTCCCCAGAGAAGTGGTCACAGCACCAAGCCTGACAGTTCAAGAAGTGTTTGGACAAAGGTGTGACTCTTGGCAATGGTCCTGTGCAGGGCCAGGAGCTGGGCTCAGTGATCCTGATGGGTCCTTTCCAAGTCAGGATATGCTATGATACTGTAATTCTATGACTTACTTGGTAGCTTATTGCATCATACGATCCTAGTAAATGAAAATAATCTTTGAAACTTCCTTTTATGTTCAGAATTCCTCCTTTAGCTTTATTCTTCTTTAAAATGAAATGATCAGTTATAAACATACCTCAGTTGTTGCAGTTTGTTATATCCATGGGCTTCACATCACCTATGTCTACCAAAGTAGGAGAGGGAGGCATATCTTATCACCTTATGACCTTATCACTCTCTACAACTCCCTGAAAGGAGATTGTAGCTAGGTGGCGGTTGGTCTCTTCTCCCAAGCAATGAGCAATAAGACAAAAGGACACAGTCTTAAGCTGCACCAGAGAAGGTTTAAGTTGGACATTAGGAAGAAATTATTCACAGAAAGAGTAACTGGGCATTGGAATGGGCTGCCCAGGAGGGTGGTGGAGTCACCGTCCCTGAGGGTGAAGGAAAGACTGGATGTGGCACTCAGTGCCATGATCTAGCCAACAAGGTGGTGTTAGGTCATAGGTTGGACTCAATGATCTCAAAGGATTCATCCAACATAACTGATTCTGTGATTCGGTCTCCTTCTGCTGAAGGCATGTCTTTCTTTTTTTTGCTTAGTAACAGCAGAATAAAGAGGCCAAAATATTTGTTAGGCTTTGATGAACAGCATCCTGGTAGCACGGAACAAAGGACCAACTGCAGTGATGTTTATGCACTCTGGTAACTGATATGGGGTTGATGAGCCAGTAGAACCTCTGATGTTTTAAAGCACTGGACTGGTGGAAACATATACAAACATTTTTTCCTTTCATTTTTTTATTCATGAATGTTCTTCTAAACAGTCATGCTGTTCTTTCTGTCTGTTGCTTGAGGAATTACTAAGTGAAATAAAACAAGCCTTGCTGAACAAAAATCATTCAAGTTGCAGCTTTATTTTTAACTAAAATACCCATTTTCTTTCACTGATTTCTTCTTAGTGAAATAATACACAAAATAATTTTCATAAATCTAGCACTTCCTTGTGTCCAGAAAACAAGAACAAGCTCACTCCCTCTTTAAAAAAACCCCCGACTACATGGCACAGAAAATGACCAAACTGAAAGTACTTCATCGCATCCCAAGTTTGTCCTGTTCTTTTCTATAAACCTCTTTAGAAAAGGGGCTGTGCGTTTGTGAGTGTGTGCGTCTGTATAACGAAAGACAGTTCATGACGAGGTAATGATCTATCTCTTGGTAGCAAACTTTATTGTCTCGGACCACATTGATAGTACTCAGTATATTGCTGAATGTGATGAAAGCATAATTAAAGGAAGACACGTCCATCATCACTATCATCACTGCATTTTGCTACATTGAGAGTCAGCATGCAAAGAAAAAAGACTACAGTATTCTTTCAAGCTACACCTTTTTATATAGTCTCTGCTCAAGTGAGTCCACAAAACCAGCTGCTGCTCACTACAGAGTCTGCAGGGGCAAGCTGTTATAAATGCCCTGAATTTGGCATATTATTTACAGGGAATTAGGCAAATCCTGAGACTTCTACCTCCTTAATTATGTGAAAAAATGGGACAATTATATCAGTGTCATTTGAATTAATATCCTTTGATCGCAAGATCATTGCAGTTCTTGAAATGACAGCTAATGCCTTCTGCTACTGCTCCTGAAGGCTCCCAATATGACATATTTGTGACCTATTTGTTAGTCAGAACCAGGTAAGACAGTGACTTACCTTTTTCTTTCCCTGTGATGTTCCATATCCTCAAAGTCTTTAAAACAGCATCCAACTTTTAGCTGTAAGTCACCTCCCTCTGAGATCAGCTTTAAACCTTGCAGAAACAAAATGAATTGGATCTAGGCAGGGAGGAGTGGAGAAATGCATAGCCAGCCAAGCATTTAGGTACTGAATGCTGTATCAAGAAGAAATATTCAGGGGAATACCCTGTGTTCAGAGCTGCTCCCTGCCTCAGTACCTCCAGCTTCTGAAGGATATTCTCTGGAAGAGTATACATACTAGATGTACAATGTACAACTGTTGTACAGTATTTTGCTACAGCCCCCTTCTCAATGTGTTGACCAAGAATATGCTGACCTGTCTGGGATCTCAAAAAATAAACAGATTAGGTAATAATATCTCCTTCCCCTTTTCCCCATCACATATACATGCACACATGAATTTCTGGAATAAAAAGTGGAAGGACTTGGAGTTAGAAGAGGCTCATGACAGATGTGTTTGGGGGAGAGAGAATAAGGTAAATCTGGAAAACAAGGAAATGGAGGAAAGAGGAAATAAAAGAAGAGGTAACCAGGGTCTTGGAATGGAACAGAGAAGCTGGAATTTGAGAAGGGATAGATGTAAGGAGAAGTATAGTCACTTGACGGAGAGAAAGGAGTCATGAGAAGATGAAAGCAGTAGATGATTCTGAAAAGATACTGTATGTGATTGGCTGTAATAGAATGTAAAGCTTCACTGGGAGCAAAGAAATCTGTATGTTCCAAAAACAAATTTAACAGAACCAAATGCAGATGAGGGAAGTAAAAGGAAGCCTGAAGAAGGAACAGTCTCTGTTTATTTGTCTTTTTCTGTTTTTTTTTTAATCATAACTGCAACTTGAATGTGCAGAATCTACTTGAGATTAAAAATATGAAACATTACTATCATTCCATGAACACTGGAGTTAGAATTTATTGCCTCTGTTGTGTCTTTGCACCTTCTCAAAGAAGAAACCAAGAGAGAAAACAGCAGCAATTTCTTAGCTTGTGAGTTTGATTACCACCAGTTTAAGTTTGTGCTAGCTTGTGTCTATTTTTTTTTTTAAATAATTATATGGAGGTCATTGAATGATATCTGCATCAAAAAAAGTGTCTGTTAAAGTTCATAATGAATAGATTGTCATTTTTATAACAGAACTTTGAGAAAGTTTTTTCTGTTGCTGAAAAAAACCCCTGTGACTAATATGTGATTTCCCTCACAGGGCTAGTTTAATGTGGAGAAGTGCTTTAAAACGTTGAAAGAAAAAGGACTTGGCATCTGAGCTTGTTAATAATCTGGATTCAATACAACAGATTTAATCTTTCCATTCCTTTTTCATGAATAACTTATTTGCCTAAAATATAGATTTTTCTCATGGTCCTAATTTCTGCTTTAATTGAATTGCCGAGAATGAAAATGATTAGAGAATGTTGTGTGGTGAGCAGATTTGTTTGTATAATGTGGTTTTAACACCTCTTGTTCTGCCCAAAATACAGAGTCTTCCATAAAAGGATGTGATAGCGCATAGCTTCTATACTACATTCTGTAGCAATAAATGTTCAGTAGGCTTGCATTCAGTGATTAATAGATGGGATGGAAGGAAACATAAACTGAAACAATGGAAAGGTAATATAAACAGAATGTTCATAAGCAAAATATTTTTACTATTTCACTGAAAATTTAGTAATCTGTTTACATAGGTCAGTCAAGGCCATATTGTAGAAATGTTTCCTTCTGATATCAAAATTAATGGATTCTGAAATATTTTATATTGAAATTTGAAAATAAGCTGAACACAATGCTTATGAAAAGTGCTGAATTAGTAGTACTCAGACTTCAGGACAACACAAAGTACTTCAGGATGCTTTATCTAGATTGACCTGCCATTAAACTTGCAGCTTCCTCTGGAGCAACTGCACTTAGAAACGAGAGATTAATTTGAGTTTTCATAAAGTCCTTTACTTGAACATAAATATAAAATATGACACCATTTTTTGTAATGGGAATGCTTGCCCACTAGTCTCAGACACTTTCCTATATTTTTTAATTAGGAAACATTATCTGAAGTTAATGGCAATTACGTTGAGAGAAAAATTACTTTATTTGAATCTGTATTCACATCAGAATTGCTCAGATTTCATGAAAGAGGTTTAAACTTGGACATCCTGAAGAAAAATTTAAAGCCAAGACAAAGCATGACAGGGTCCACTCTAGCAAAAAAACATCCTTCTTTTGGTACTCCAGATATTTATCTATACTGTTGTTGAAATATTTACAGGCCCAAAGCAATAATGACCTTCAAATAATAACTGTAGGGAACTCTAACGAGAGAGAAGCTGAAAAGAATTTTATATTTTTATTTTCCCTTTTCACATGCTATCTTGAAAGGTTTTGTAATGCAGTGTTCTGCTTCAACAATACATTTCTTGCCTCCCAGTGCTTGCCTATACCCCTTGATTTACCCGTAGAAAGGAATCAACATGAGAGGAATGGAGAAATACTCTCTCCCTCAGACGACTGAGCAGCTTCTTCCATAATATTCCTATATTCAAGAAGGAAAGTTTCAAGGTTGGGAAACAAACGAAGACTTTTCATTGTCTTCCCTCGACCCTGTGTTCAGTGCCCTGACAGCACAGCACTGCCATATAAGATGTTGTGACCTGAACCTCCTTGATGTTTTCAAGGACAGAACATTCTGATTAATGAAACTTCACTTTGACCACTTGTTAGTTTGTGCGATCTTCAGTTTTCTAGAAAGCAATTTTGGATACTTTTTATACAAAAGAAGCTATGTAAACTAACCAGCAGTAAACATCTCCTTAGAAACCAGAAGTCAGTGTTCAAGTCAAAGATTAATAAAATCTACCAGTTCTGTAAATCAGTTATGGTATTAATATATTCCTCTTGTTCCTGAGTTTTAAAATATCTGAATTTTGTTACTTATCAGTATTTACATCAAGTAATGTCTCAAGATTTAGATCAAGTAGTGTTATACAGACAGTGATCTCTGACCTATGGGTGCAAACCAGTATCTTTAGTCTCCCTAGTGCAGTTGAGGAACCATTAAATAATCACATGCACTAGGTAATATATGGGGTCTAACTTTTGTTTGATTGTTGTAAAAGATGTGAACTAGCAAGCTGTCATTTGGCTATTGGTTTTCCTTTCCAGGATTCCATTTTCCTCTTCTGATATTGGAGAATATTTCTGACATTCTATTCCTAGCTCTCTGCTTCTGTCCTTAAAATTTAGTCCTTAAAAATATCTTCCCATAAAGGCTACATTTTCAATGCAGAAGAAAAGAAAAAAAAAAAACCAAAAAACCCCCCAAAAACTCCCTCCCATCTACTGCACAGTATTCAAATTGACAACAAATCTTGAAACGGACCGCATGCACCTGTGTGCATATGTTATATGCACATATATATGCATGATTTTCAAGAACAATACCACCACACTGTGTTCTGTATTCTAAGTATTTTCTTTCTACATAGTTAGCAGAGTTCTCACAACATCTGAGATACTCTAAATAGTACAGAAATTCAAGACAAAGCTGCCTCCTCTATCTACAAATCTTATTTACAGACTTCCCTACACAAGCTACTGTTTATTTTCAGTTCGTGGAACACTCGCTAGTGCACTTCAATTAAGGTGATCCTGCTTCATCAACTCCAAGTCCCTAGAGATTTCCATGTGCTGTGTGATCAATTACTAGTTTTCTTAGTCTCTTACTCTTTCCACTTAAAAAAGCCCCCCAAGACCCCCAAAAAACCAACCAAAAAACCCCCAAAGAATTAGTACAACAAGATGTTCCCTGACAAGTAGAAACAGTTAAGACTAATTTTCTTTGAGTTAATGTGCTACATCACTTTATTCTAGCAACCTTCTATCTTTGGTCTATTGTTAGACCTATGATTTGGGTCTATGGTTCAGTCACACCAACTAATATGCTGGGACAGTACGAAAACCAGCCTGCTCATCTCCGTCATCTAACATCTATTTCCACAGAGGAAAAATCAGAACAGGGTTTGAGACCTATAGGATAGGAGACCTGAATCCTTTGAAAAGGATTTGAAATGTGCTGGCATATACAGAAGTTGTTTGGGTACCAGGTAGATCACACAAGTGTATAAAGCCTCAACTCCTTAAGAAAGCAGGGAAAAAAATAGCAGATATGGCAAAAATTACCATAAAAAACTGCACTGAAAATCAGTTTCCATACCTTTGTCTCTAACTATCTAAGTTTCATCAGTTAAAAGATTTATATGAATCACAGATGCTTACATGATGAAGACAAGTACTGACAAGGTCTAATGAGGTACTAAATCAGCAGTTAAAAGATGTATACTCAAACTGAATTAGCTGAATAAACTTTTGCATATAGATAACACATGTTTACTTGTCTAGTAGTGTTTTATTATGTTTAACAATAGCAGCTCAAAGTGTCTACGGTTTTATAATGAGACTTTTCAAATATCAGTACAGCAACTCAGGCACATTTCTCATTATTATTTTGTAAGCCAATGTCTAAAATATGTATTAATGCAGTTTTGTGACAAATCATCTGTTAGATTTCGGCCGACAGGTTGTCATATATTAATCATAAATAACTGTAAAATACGGCTATCATAATGTATGAAAAAAAAGGGAGAGACAACTATCCTTTCTGATCCACCTCTCCTGCTTCCCCTTGCCTTCCTGATTTTGCTGTGCATTGACCCAGTGACCACTGGGACAACTGTTAATGGAATTCCTACTGCGTTAAAGAGCTTAGTGGGATGCTATTTATCAGGAATGCAAGCAACAATACAAGACGGAACAGATGAGAGGAAAATAACACTCTACACTATGAATAGAGTAGTATTTAATATATGAAATTCATGAGACTGAGACATGAAGGACTATGGTTGGCCTTTTACTTGAACAGCTATGGTAGAAGTCGCTCAAGAGTATGGTCACATGTAAGTATTCAGATGAATAGCTGGAAAGCTGACCCATTTCACTCCTCCTTTGCTACATTTTTTGAGTTTTAAACCTACACTTATAGCCTGCATTTCACATCACATTTGCACTGCTGTTGCACAGCCTTCATGAGGAGACTGAAAACAGCTGCATGAGCAGAAAGAATAGGATTTACACAGTTAATTTTGAATGGCAAGAGAGAGATGCATGTTTTCCTAAAACCTCTGAGGGAATATATGATACTTACTTAAAAGAAAAAAAAAATCTTCCTTTCACCTCAAAAAACCCCAACAAACAAACAAACTGACCAACACTTCTATCTTCCAAACCTAGTTTAAGTATTATCTTAGAGATTGTTCAGTATTTTACAGGAAACATTTCAAAGTTAATCAAATGTGTAGATGTATTTCCAATTCAGTGCTGCCCTAACCTTAGAGTAACGTACTGCTGCAATCTTGGCAAAAATAGAACCCCAGCACAGAATTCTGTGCTTGAAATTTTTATGTAGTTTGTGGAAAAAAAAAATCTACCTTAATGAGTGGTTTGTAACACGTGAATTAAGCTTCTTGTTCTGTTATCTCCTCTCAGCAGGGAAGGAATGTTAAAGGAGTATAACAAACCACATACATACATTAATGTATGTATATATGTACACTACTATCTTAAATACAAAATTCATGCTACTGATAAATTGTGATATGCTGCACAGACACAGTAATATACAGTATTTAAATGTTGCTTCATGAATTTAATTTCTTAATTTTTTTTCTTTAGCATCACTGCAAAACATGGAAGTCTTATAAATAATATTAATGAGATCAGGTTTTAATACTTCTGTAAAAAAAGCAGTTATTCCTAATGTGATTCATTTATTCCTAATATGTACTGTGAGACTGACAGAACTGAAAGAGCTACACAACTTGCTTATGACTCTAAAACAAAGCAAAGGTAAATGTAGTCCCCAAAACTCAAGTTCATGTTGTGATACCACGTGAAAAATATAAAATACATGCGTTTATTGCTCAATTCTTCAATGTCATGCAAGGATCACAGCATGAAGAGCACTAAAACAGCTAAGTATACTCGTAAGAACTGCTGGAACACACCACTAAAACCTAAAATATCTATGTAGTGTTGGCATTTTAAAGCAAATACAGTCTAGAAGCTGTTTCACTCAAGGGGGCAAAGGTGATGATTTAAGTCTTGTTTTCTTTAGCCACATTTATTGCAATAAAGACCAAGTACCAGTTCGCCCAGCTTTTGATTTGTGTTATACTTTGAAGACACAGTTGCTTGTTGAAAAGCTAGTCTTTTGTGGAATAGTTAGCTCTTTTTAACAAGTTAAAAAGTAGTTATCTGTGCCACATTTCATATATTTACCTTTTCATACAAAGTAATTATTTTACAAAGTTACTTGGTATTTTGAAAGATACTATTAGGAAAGGATTAGTGCTCTTTTAAGCGTAAGATTATCTGGGTGACCATTTTTCATGGTGTAACTGGCAGCATCAAAAGAAGACAGCAATTTACAGGACTTGGGGGGAACAAAGTTTATCTTCTCTCCTGTCAGCCTTCATGCTGGTAGCACTACCTTCCCAGGGATGATAAGACATGATTATATGATAGAAAACACCCAAATCATTCTCCTTTGCAGAAAAGTAGCAATGATCTGCAATGAACTTTGCAGGTTGCAGTGAACTTTGCAGGCACCAACAAGACTGACTTCGGAATCAAGGGCTACCCAGCTCGATGGGGTTGCAGCTACTCAGTACAGTACTCACGACCAGAAGTACCAGTCTGGCCAATAGAGCATCCGGAGCTTCACTCCGCCAGGCAAGCCAGCTTTTTCAGTACCGATATTAAGGGGCTACCGTCATCATGATGACGGACTAGCACTTACTGTGTTTATCCTAACACTCTACCCTCATTTTACACAGCATGACCTGTGTCACAAAGGGCATATGTTCGAGGCTTCTGAAGACGCCTAGAAGCTAACAGTGAGGTTTTCCAAAGCCCTTTTCACCTAAATCCTGCTGTTTCCACCTACGTCCTACGCCCTGTTCCTTCTCTGCAGAGGATTGGTCAGGGCGGGGTAACAAGAGCCGGGACGGACCCTGTTTTAGTCCAACGTTTCGCCACCGATTGCGACAAACAACACGTGGTGTCACTCAGCATGGAACCTGAGCATGCTTCAGGAAGAAAATCTGAGATTTGTCGTACACAAGGATGACTGATAAAAAAAAATACCGCTCTGCAACACTCTGTCACTCTGGGACACCCCTCGCGGACCGGCAGATCCAGTACAACCGCCGTCGGTGTAACCACCTGGCTGCGAAGCCGCACAAGAAGTTGAGCATTTAAACTCCGGTGAATTTCGCTTGTCCAGTGAAGTTTTGCGGAGGTACCAGGAAGCCGTCCTGCGGGGGGACCGCGGCCGCCGCCCCGCTGATGTGCCCCCCGCCCTTCCCGGCCGGCATCGAGTGACGTCACCGTCCCCGCCCCCAGCGCCCGGCCGCGCGCGGGTGTGCGTGCGGCGCGCGGCTCCCCAGCGCGGCCAGCCCGCGGCGCGGGATGGAGCGGGCGCTGCCTGGGTCGCCGCTCCGTACCCCCCCCCACGATCTCCGCACACGCACAGGCACGGAGATCGGCAGCACGCTTTGCCCAACACTTGCGGCCGTACAGATCCTGTGGTCCACACAGTGTAAGAGGATTAAAAAAGAATAATCACAAAAAACCACAGCCCAACAAAAAAAGACCCAAAGCACCGAAAAGAAATAAACCAAAAACCAAAACACAATCAAACAAAAAAAACCACAAAAAAACCTCAAACGGCCATCCAACCCAAACCTCATGACAAACGCACGAAACGGGAGAGCGTCGTCTCTACCGCTGTACCCACAGCGTTCCCCTTCTCCCCCAGAGGAGCGAAGCGGAGTGGGGGGAGGGTTGCTCGTGTTTCGACTCTCGGGGACGGTTTCTGGGAATTTTCCCAGTGTCTCTGCCCTCCCCGCTCCGCCCGCCCCGTGCCCTCTTCCCTCGCTTTTGTTTGCACTGCACTTTTCGTGGAAAGAAGGGCGGGAGAGTGGGTGGGAGACCTCGCTTTTATTTGTAGCGAAATAATCTGTTAAAAAAGACGAAGGAAGAAAAGGGGGAAGTGGGGGTGAAAGGAGCGAAGGGGAAAGAAGAAGGGGAAGAAGGGGAGAGAGAAAGGGATAGAGGGAGGGGGGAAAGAGAGAGAGAGAGGGCGAGGGAGAGGGAGGAGGAGGAGGAGGGGAAACGGAGCAGCAGCTCGGGAACAGAGAGCGCGCCCGGGAGCAGCAGCAGCAGCAGCCGCCGCCGCCGCCGCAGGAAGGAGAAGAAGAGGAGAAGAGCAAAACGGAGCAGAGCAGCGCGGAGGAGAGGCGGCGCTGGCAAGAGGAGGCAGGCAGATCTGGCTCTTCTGGATGCTCGATTTTCGGACTCTAGTTGACTCTCTCCCGCTCGCCGGCGCCGGACTGTGAGAGACACGCGGAGCTTCGCTAATTGCTGCTGCTTCTGCTGCGAGGCTCGGATTAAATTGGCCGCCCCGGAGCCGACCGGGAGCAGCGGGAGGAGGTGGCGGCGGCAGCGGGAAGCGGCGGCAGGCGGGCAGGCAGCGGCTGCGGCTGCTGCTGGGACCGGGGAAGCCAGCATGACCAGGTAACTGCCCCGCTCCTGACCCATTTTTCCTCCGCCGTCGTTCCGTCTGTGCCATCTCTTTAGGCGCGCTTGTGTGTGTGGGCACAAAAGTGTGTGTGTATGCGCAGCCCGCACACATGTGTCTCACACACAACTCTTCCCGTGGGTGCCCCGGGGCTACCTCCTCGCCGCTGTCACCTCGCTCCCCGCGCCTTCCCACCGGGTCTCAGTCTGGCGGCGAGGCCTGTTCGCGGAGCGGGGGGAGCTGCGGTTCGGGGACGGGGGATGGGGCAGGGAGAGGGCGATTGATGGATCGGAGTCGACGTTTCCACTGAGTGCCGCTGTACGCGGGCGGGGAGGGGGGAGTACGGTAATTACACGCTGACTGTTTGCTTTGGCGAACGAATTATTAATTATTTTGTTTATTCTAACGGGTTAGGAGAAGAGGAAAGCTAGCAGGGGTGAGAGGCCAGGCGTCTGCCGCTATAGACGGTGCTTGGGGGTGAGCGGTCAGTAGGACCCCCGGCGCCGGTCCGAGCAGGGCTCCCTCCGCCTTCTCCTCATCGTCCTCCTTCTCCTCCTCCTGCTTCTCCTCCTCCTCTTCCTCCTTCTGTCTCTCGGCGGAGCAGGGAGGCACGGAGATGCGAAGCTTTTCACAGGTTAGGCTTTTAATTTCTTTGTGTACCACTTGAAAGGAAACACATAGGGCTGGACTCAGTTTTCCGAGCGCTTGCAAAGGGGTTCTTAAATTTGTTCAGCAAACTTAGCAGCTCCCTCTGCGCCGGCTGCCCCTGCAAGCAGGCACTCACTGCTGCAACTGGGCTCTCCCAGACTGGCAAATGAACAGTTGTTTTCTTGCACCGAGTCACATATTTTGCCTGTTTTCTATTCCCTCCGTCCTTGACAGGACGGTATTCTTTCTGTTTTAAGCGATTATCACTCAGCCTTGCATGTATGGCTTTTGAATGTCTGCTCCTCGTTACTTCTCCAGAACTGCTGTCATGCGTATTTTATTCTTTTGCCTGGCCTTTGTAGAGTGACTGCCTCGTGTAAGGATGGCAGCTTCTTTATCATGATTCCGATGTCCAGATTCCCAGTTTTGATGTCCGTTGAAGGGTCAATTTATTCACACGAAGTAGTTAGGGTTTTATATGTTTTTCCTCTTGCGCCTGAGACGACGTTATGTTGGGGATAAGTCTGTAGATGCTCATTTGCTTTCGAGTTTCCTAGTTGCAGACATGGGTATATTTGATGACACTTGTATTCTCTTAAACTTAGGACTAATGTGGGAAGCTATGATTGTCTTCTCAGCCGTTCAGAGATCACTTCCAACATACCTTACCTTTCGTTCAGGCATGAGCAACTTCTGTTTAATATTGGGACATTTATTGGGAATTTTGATACAGAGATGGAAAAATGTATATATCATATTTTTTCTTCCTCTGGTATCTGCTAGTGGTTTATAATATTAAAACAGTCAATACTTTCTTTTCTTGCTGTAAAAGTGTACAGTAAATGACATCATTTTCTCATGGGCTGGGATCAACAAAGCTCCTACAATCCTTGTTATGAATGAAGCCACTCCGAATTAAAAAAAAAAGATTCTTCCCTGTCCTATGTATGATCATATGTACTTATATCTTACTTTAGATGGCAATTTTTTGATTGCTTCTTTAAATTCAATATCTGGAGATGAGCTGTTACTGCTTTTTTAATGTGTGAAATTGACAAACCAGTCAGTTTTAATAAATTCAGCTGTCAAATTTCGCTCAGTCAAAACTGCTAAAAGCTGTAAGTATACTGACATGGGATTTTCAAGGTACCAAGTGTTACACAGAAAGGATGGATTTAATGAAAGACTTTTTACGTGAGTAGCTTTCCAATTTTAGTTTTGTCACTTGTGGTAATATGGTGGAGTATATTTAGATATCTTTCAACACAGAAATGATGTATAGCTTTTCTGTATCCACTTAAAGCAGTAAAAGCGTTGTCTAAGTAGAAGTCTTCTACTCTAAGAAGACGTTAAGAAATTCATTATGGTTTGTGTGTACTATGGCAAGCTGTTAGGAATTGTGCATGGTAAGGAAAACAGTACCTTGGTATTTCTAGGTTTCAGGAATTGGTCTTAGGATGTGCTTTTAGACCCATCATAAATGAGCACTAAAGAATCATGTGAATAAGCATTCTGCTGTGATGGTTATGTAACTCAAACACCAGCACTGTCAGCGAACTCAACGGGTGATAGTAAATCAGTGCTTAATCTTGGGAGTGGGTCTGCAAGAATGCACTAGAGGATATGTTAAAGAACTAAGCATCTGGTGATTTAAGTCCAGTCAGCGATTCACCTTTCATTTTTAACATTGCCTTTCACTTCTACCTTTGAGGAATGCAGGGACCAAAAACTACAGAAGCTGTAGAGTAGGAATTCCCCTTCATCTGCTGCTGTGTATGCTGAGCCACTAGGGGCCTGTATAAACTGCTCTCATAGAGCAATACTAGTGCATGGCATATGCTCACTTTCACCAGATATTTTTTACACAAGGTGCATAATGTCAAAAGCAAAGTTGCCGGTTATTTGTTCCTTACTAATATATGGGACTGCAGTTTCTTAGGAATTGCATACAGATTATATATTATTTAGTTCTTATTTTTACCGTATTTCAGCCATTTCCCCCAGTCCTGTATGGTGTCCAACATTCCTGCTTTTCTGATTGCTATAGGAGTTGGGGATGAACATTCACTCCGGAGGTGCGAATTTTGGGCAAAGTTGGATTTGAGTGTCTTCCTGCATTTCATATTTTCTGTAAGCTGAGAAAATCAGATTTGTTGCCTATCTTTTTTTTCTATTAGCTTAGTAATGGTACTGTTCCATGCAAGTGTAGGGTTAAAAGGTAAACTAAACAGGATTACTACAAGGCAGGAACAGACATAGATTGATGGTGTATTTAAACTAGCTTTGTAAGTGTTATGTAAGTTTGAGAGTGTGGCGGCTCTGGCTGGAGCATAGTCAGCATTTATGGGATATGGGCTGAAGATGCACTATACATTTTTGAGTGTCGGTTTCAGAAATTTAAAATCCACCAGCAACAGCATTCTTGATAGACATTAAGCAGTAAGGTCAAGTATACTTACACTGTTCCATTGTTAATTTTCAGTTTTTGAAACTGACAAGGCAAACAATTTGTAAAAGAGCACAGCTGAAATATTTGCATATTGGATTTCCTTCGAAATGAACTTTCGTTACTAAGCTCTTTGAGAATTCTCATTTGAAAGTGTTTTCAAGCTGAATCACAGTAAGGTCATACAATCAAAATGCAGTTTCCCTATGGTGTGTTACTTTCTTAATAAGCTGTCTTTTAAAATATCAGTCTTATGTATCATTTAGTGTTGGGCCAGTTGCAGCAAGAGGGTTTTTTTGTCATACCAAAAACACTTGTGCAAATATTTACTGAGCTTAATTTTCTGAAATGTTTATGTGTGCCTTAGGTAAAGTTTTGATGAAATGTAATGAAATCTGCTTTAAAGGTTTTCTCAAATGATAAATGTCTGTTCAAAAGTGTAAGTCTTACTGCCTATCAGAAAACCACGGCGGTGGCTCCGAAATGTAGAGGATAGGCACTTCATTTGAGCTTTGGATATCAACAGGAGTAGTAGAGTACAGGTCTGTGAATAATTGTATTTCATCTTTTTATAAGACTGTGGTGATTTTTAAGATTTTGTTCTCTAAGGAGTTGAGAAAAAGGTGTAGATATTTGTTGGTTTAAGTTCAGTGTCAGTCATGTAATTCCGTCTATTGTGAGGTTGCTTTCATTGTAATTCGTTTTAAAAACAGTTGATATAACACAGTCAACATACAGTATTTTTAGGAAAACTCTCAAATTCACATACTATGTGAATTGTTTACTTTATTTGCTTAATCCTTGTTTTCTTTGGAAAAGGCCTTAAATAAAGCCAATTAATGAATGTACGCTTGCAACTTGGCAGCCTAAAGCAAGAATCTGTGTTTAAGAATACTTCTTTGTATACTAACAGGAATTAGTAGTAGGAGCAGAGAGGAAGCTTACTTTTCCTGGTGATTTGCTATGCGAAGAGTGCAGTGCAGCTTGAGAAATATTATGATTTAGAAAAGGGTTTCAAGAGAGGGGTTTACCTGTAAATTCCTTTGCAACAAGCTTCACTTGTTTTTTAAGACACTGGGCATTGATAGTACCATATTTACTGCTGCACAGTTTTGACTAATATTTCATAAACTCAGATGATTTTTGGTTGGTTATTCTTAATACTTACTGAAACATTGCATGTTTGTGTCTTCCGGTAGGAAGTGGATAGCTAAAATATAGGGAAAATGGATAAAAAAAAATTTTTTTTTCAAAAAATGAGGTTAAATTGAATAAAATATGTCAATTTTGAAAGCATTGCTGTAAAAAAACTTAGTTATTGTTCAGGTTCTTTCAATTCATTCATAAAAGTGACAAGTCAAACTAAATACTATCAGATTATTTTTTAACTACATCAGCAGGTATACATAGTCTGTAATTGGCTAAGATATTCCCTAAAATTCTTTAAGTGTCTCCTGCTTACATGCTGTGACAGCCTTCTTTGCAACCTTAATAGCACAGCAACAGAAAGAAAAAAACAAAAAAGAGAATGTGATTGATCTTGCAGTAGTGTTAAAAGAGATAGAGGTTTTTTCAAAAAGCAACTTCCCTGTTTATACTTGATACCTGATCTCTGATGGGGTTTCTGTGTATTCTTTGAATATAGAGAATATGCAGAAAACGTCCTCAGCCAACAGAAAATTATGCAATTCTGGGCACTTTATTTATTATACCAGAGGACATGCCCTAATATTACACTATCATGTCCTGAGCTTCTTCATAGTTAAGCACAATGGACTTATTTGGGTTTTTCAGTAATTTTCCCGTTATTGAAGTCACTGCACTGGTATACGAATTAATTTATTATTTGCAGACAATCAAAATGGATGTCCTGGTTAGTGCCAGCCGAACTGCTCACACACTGTTGTTGTCAGATAATGCACACTTTTTTCCAAAGCAGTATATCATATGTGGTATATCTAGTAATGCAAAAAATTGTATTGCTCTTCTGTTTACAATTTTTAGTATTTTGGGAATTATATATCTGTAAGTCAGAGTTCAGTAAGTGGTGTGCAAAATCTGGCTTTTTAGATGGCAGAATCGGGTGATGAGAAGAATATAGTCGGTACCAACCTGACCAAAACAAATGTGGCTTAGGTATAAATTTGTAAATAAACATACATTTCTCTCACAAATTTGCCCAATCCTGTTTTGGTTTCGGTGTCTCACCTTGGCTTATTCACTGGTTTTACCAAAAAGTCTGGGTCTTTTGTTCCTTGCTTTGATTCAGGAAGAGAAAATTCAGATACATTCTAGTAGCAGTGTCCTAGTGTTTCTGATATTCAGAAAAGAATTGTTTGAACCCAGTAATTCCACTTGCTTTACAATGCTGAATGAATTAAAAAAACCTCTTAAGTACTTTTGGAATGATTTGTAGACTATACTCTTTTTATAAAGTTTTTAAAAAAAAAAAGCTGAATTTTGTGTACGAGGAATAGGTTGCTATTTCTACTATCTCATTTTTTCTCTCCCTCTCCCTCCCCTCTTCTCCTCTATCCTCCCCTCCCAGCTCCTTTCCCTTTTTCCTGAAAGACCAAAACAATGAAACTGATTCTATTAAAGTTCACAAAAGTACATACAGTTATTCTGTACTCCATCCTATTTTTCCATCTCCTTTATGCCACAGAGAAGGTGTTTAGGAAGTAGATGCACGTCACTGTTCCTAACCCAGAGACATGATTAATTTATCTGTGTTCATCTGTATTATTAAACTTCTGTTAATCACACTTCTAATTTCTTTTTACTTTAGGAAAGGGCTTTCTCCCTGTGTGGAATTTACTACAGGCAGGGAGATCTATACTTAAAAGGCTGTTAATAGGACCAAGTATTTTCTGCCTAGGTTTTCAGTAATGTGAATGTCAGGTGCATCATTTCTTTACCTCTTACTCTACATTTTATTAAAATCCTCTATACAGGTGTACTGTGTATTAACACTTTCTGGAATTTTACTATTTTTATTAATAAGTAAACAGCTATATTTTGAAAGTCATTGATTTGGTGTGAAGAACATGCAATGAAAGATTTCTAAAACACTGATCAGAAAGTAGGACAGGAAGTTTTATTTATTTATTTTTGTTTGTTTAGGATGATAGTGTATCTTAGAAAGCTGCTTAACTGCTGCCCAGTGCAGCTGTCCTTCCCTGAAAGATTAGGTTTCAGGAGCAATGATGGATGTTGAATGCCTGTAGCCAGTTGTGGGGTTTGCTCTGAGGTCAGTGCTGCTGATGGAGGATAGGAATTTACAGCCTTACGTCTCTTTGCCAAAGTAAGCAGTAGCATTTATTGAGGAAAAAAATGCCCACAACAACTAGGTATGTTCAATGCTGAGCATGTATTGCTGCATAGTTCAGAAAGCTATTCATACTGGTGAGAAAGAATGAGTAGACTTGTGAATAATAAGGATAAATTTAGTCATGAGTGTGCCCTTTTGTTTCACAGAAACACACAGAAATAGCTACAAAAAGTAAATAGGATGATGCAATTTCATTTAAAACTTCCTTCATATTATTTTAACCTGTGTTAACAAATTTTGAATTGACACTTTTGACTTTTTGTTTAATTGTTTCAGATATCCTTAACGTTTTAAACAGTTTACTGAACATGAACATACTCTCTTTTACACCTAAAAATAGGATCTGATTTATTTTTTCATGGGAGAAATATATATCAGTGGTCTTCAGCAAGCATAACCAAGGCAGAGTTGATATCCATCAGTGATGAAAGGGTAGATGTTCATCAGGTAGAAGGTGTTTACTCTGATGACCTTTAGTGTTACCTAGTTTAATTCAAGTATCACAATATATATTGCTAATAAAGTTGGATAGTTTTGATACTCTTACCTGTGTTTTCATAAGCATTTGTTAAGGTCAGACTTTCAGATTTTAGTTTTAGACTGTCTACCCTCCCTGAGCTGTTGAAATTTGTTCCTGATACATGGTGTTACGATTAACTTTTAAAAAGTGAATTTTGCTTGAGAAAGATGCACAAAAACCCAGACTGTTTTATTATTAAGCATACAAACGGTTTTTTGCGTTGTGTATATTAATTTGTACCTTAATGGTATAGGTGGATTTTTCTGCCAAGCTTTAGAGGAGCTGTCCTAATAGGCTTAGAGCCCTCAGTGATGGGAGAGAAAGATTTCGTTTGACAGCAGCATTATTTGGATCAGATCCATAGTGCTTTTGTGCCTTTGCTTAAGTTATGGCACATTTACCTTGGATAATCCTGGCAGTAGTTAATTTCAAATTCAGACAAGAAAGCTTAATAAAACATCTGATGAGTTGATTTATAGTATCTCATAAATTAGGGAGTAAGAAGCATTTTGGTAAAGAGAAATACTTAACCAGTAAGAATCACTGTAGAGCAATTTTGCATCAAGGAAGTGGCATTTTGCCAAATGCCTATGTATTCTACTTATTGGCAGCACGCCATCATCTTTATTTGGAAAACTGTCTTTGCTTAAGTAATAAATATTCACTATTTACCAATTCATTTTACTATAAATAAAAGATGGATTCTGTTATTAGATTTTTTTTTTAATTTTTGACCTATTTCATGAAGAATGGAGTTTTGCTCATTACCACTAAGTATGTCAATGACCTGTTCTTGATTAACAGAATTTTCCAAACAGTAAAATTGATTTTCTTAATTTTTTAAGTAATTTGGGTATTTTGGGATATTATTTTTGCTTGACATGAAAAGCCTTGAATTTTTCTATTGCGGAGAGCATGTGACAGAAAAATTGTAATTGTAACTTTAAGAAGTGTTTGTCTTAGTTGATATTAATGATACTCTAATGCAGTTTTTTTGTTGTTAAAGAGAAGTGGGTAATCAATGTAAATTGTTGTTGCCACTAAGATAAATATGTAGAATTTACACTTGTTTCCCATTTAAAATTTTCAAAAGCTCTCTTAAATGGTTGCATGAAGTACCAGCATACTGACCAGATGAAAATTTTAAATGTATCAAGGGAAGCAGGTAATGGAGAGAGCATTGTACTTCCTAATGCTAACAGGTGGCAGTGAATGCCCCCAGGAGCAACCATACCTCTATAAGAATCCTTACACTCCTTGGGTTTAATTTTGCATGATTACCATGACTCTGGAAATAAACCAGAGTGTTAAGACTTCAGCAATAGTATTTTGGTTAGCTTAGTCTTAGACAGTTCAGGGCTGAATGTATTAAATACTGTATATATGTAAAAAGGAAATGTTTAATTTTCATCTGTTTAGTTGTATCTGATGGAACAGATACATGTCTTTCTGGTCAATGCAGTCCCTTAAAGGACACTTACTAGGACTGTATCCCTTGCTGATTTATTCGTAGGATTGCTTTATTAATCTAGTGCACAAGGGTAATCTTATTCCAAAGGTATTAGAAAGCATGAAAATAACTACTGGACTTCTTAGGGCTGTGGATTTCTATGTCTTCAAGCAATTTGAATTTATAATCTCCATCAGTCTTTGTACTTTTTACTGGGGAGTATATAAACCATGAAAGGTGCAGTGGCCTTAAAACTTTTTTCGTCTTTGCTAATCTCTGCAGTAGTACAGATTAGAGAGACAGAGATAATAAAAACAGGAAAATAGATTGTCATGTGTAGAAGAAAAGTGTGATAGGATTTTTCTACTATGATGTTGAGTTGCTAGAAATGTTTATGTAGTAACCAGTTCTTAACAGTTCTATAATCTTATCAGCCACTCAAGCTGCTTTGTCAACCTTTTTTTGGTTGTTATTCTTGTTAGGAGATGAAGACCTTGCCATTTTGGTGTGAAATATTTCCTTTCCTGAATTAACTTCATGGTGCAGGGACCAGTCAGAAAATTAGGCAGAGGTTTTTTTGTGCAACTTTTACCTGTTGCTCAGATAATGGTTTTAAGATCTATTTCATATTTAACGAGACAGAACACTTGAGAACACCAAAGATCTTGGGAATGGGAGAAACTTGAATTCACCCAGCTGAAAAAATAAAGAGCGAAATGTCACAACCTCAGCATTTTCCCACTTAAGCAAAACTGCCATAGGATCAATTCACTGCTGTGACTGGGGATGTCCCTTCCCCACCTCTTTCCCCAGGTTTTTCTCCATCCTGCTTTTGCACTTCTAAATTTTATAAACATCACTTAGTAAATCAAAGAGAAATGTGTCTCCCTGAAGAAGTACTGATGTCTACTTCATAGCAGCTCTTCCACACTGTACTTTACTCTCTCTGGAATGAGTCTTTAGACATCCTTTAAGTGCAGCTTTCTATAGCAGTTCTTACTTCTCATTGTGAGAACATACCTGACACTGTGAACTCTGAAACACTGTGAGAATGGCTCACTAAACTGGTCTTTTTCTTTCAGAATGTCACTTAAATTACGAATGTTAGATACTCTTACTTGTTGTTGTGGAAATGCCTTCTGAGACGTATTCTCACTGCACTTTCAAAAGCTTAATTTATGTTTTTACACTTCTTCTGCTAAGAGTTACAGGCGTGTCCTTTTTGCATTGATCTCTGATAGCTTTGGCTATGTATCTATAGAAAGCAGTCTTTCAGTACAGACATTAATGTACTCATGACACCACGTGTATACCTGTACACTGCTGCCTTTGCTGAAGTATTTGAATAAATCTAGGCTATCTCTTTCTTTAAAAGTTCTGTGCTTTCTTTATATCTTGGGTACAACAATGTCTTTTCGTTCTCTGTGAAATCTTTGCTTTCTCAACCACTTCCCATTTTTCACAGCAGGAGGCTTTCCACATGGAAAGAAGGAACACAGTAAGAGAAAGAGTGCTTGACAGCTTCTCTTGTCGCCTTGTGTCTAGAGAACTGTATGAGTGTAATAACAAAGAAATGAATCTCTCTGGTGCTATTTTGGTGTTTTGTCTCTTGGTGCAGTGGTAGCAGATTTAGTTTTAACTGTGGATGCTGACTGTCTTCAGGTACAGCCTTCCATTTAAGTCTTCGTGTTACTCAGCTGAATTCAGTTTCTTAAATCCCATCTCTGTCAGAGTTAGTCAGGTTTTTACTGAGACATGGTCCTGATCATTTATTCTCACAGAATAAACTGGCAAAAGAGTTGCAAGTTCATACTTCTGAGTTCAGGAATTTCAGGAGCAGAGGTCCCAAAGCTTTCAAGCTCACTTCTCAAAGTATGATCAGAGCTAGATATTTTTTGGAAGAGCACAAAACTGCTGTATTAATGTTTTGAAACATTAAATTTCATTAATAGACACCATTTGTCAGACATTGTCATGCTTGTATTTTTTTTGTATGCTGTATTTCTTCATTGTGTTTAAAGTGTTTGAGAATTTTAAGGCAAATTCTCACTGTGCATTTCTCACTGATGTAGTTATTTTCTCACCTGCTGACTTTCTCAGGTATTAGTGGGTAACTATTGCTGGGTTTTTTTGACTTGGGCATACACATACATAAAACAATTAAGAAGGACTTTGCCCTACTTTTGCATTTGTAAATTTTGTTTCTGTTAGTGTTGGGTAGATAACTGCTCCAGTCAGAGGTATAGTTGTGTTACTAGATTTCTGGTGTTGCCTGGAGTTGCATGTGTTTAATAATTTAGTAGCTGCTGGGGGAAGTTCAGTGTGTATGTTTCCACTTTTGGGAATGAAGCTGTAACAGCTGAGAGTTCATGTTTTACTGAGAGTGCAGGTAATCACACACCCTTGTCATAGGTGTTTAATTGTGATTTTGGTTGCCCTTTCTAGTGGTTTGAAGCTAATTCTGAACTTTTGTGGCTTGTCTGAATCTATGCAAAGTCTGAAGCTACTTTCAGAATTAGGATTTTGGCTGTTTGGACATGGCTTTCAGTATTTCTGTATTTTCAAAGTCCTGTTCTTATAAGGAGCACTTTCCAGAAATTCCTCTTACTGAGACTTTGTACTTCAGGATGCCTTGCAGATCTTGTCAATGTCTTCCCTGCTGTTTGCAGATAGCTTAGATATTCGGGGATTAACATCTTGATTTATCAGTTTTTTGTTTCCCAATGAACCATTTCCTTTTACTTTCAAATGTGCTGAAAGGAAAAACCATCTGTAAGCTTCCTTTATGTTTTGCTATAATGCTCATGACTTTTCTGTTTTCCTTAATGGTGTGTAGACTGAGAAAAAGACAGTCCATCTCAGATAATTCTTCCTTGAAGAAGTATTCCCTTGAAGATATCAGAGCATTCCTTAAAAATTACAGCGCCTTCCTTTGGAGGACTGTGAAAATACATTTTATGTTCAGCAATTCACTTTCAGATTTTCACTGTTGAAACAATAAGGCAATTTTCTGGTGTTCCTTGACTGAAAGTATAGGTGAAACTTAGCCTTTGAAAGTCTTGTGGCTTCCCTTTATTTGAACTGTAGTTTTCCTGGGTATTTTATCAATTGTAAGACATGCCTACATTACAAGTTAAAGGTATGTGAGAGGGCTTAGCATGTAACTAGTAGTCAAATAGCTGGTAATTGAATGAGCGTCAGTGGAGTGAGTTGATATTAGATTTCTTAGATGGCAATCAAGAATTACTTCATACTCTCAGATGGGCAGACTGTTACGTCTCGAGTGGAATAAATAGTAATAAATCAGACATAATTTTAGGTAGCTCTAGTCCTCTATTGGGTATCTCTGTTAGGGTCTACGTACGTCCCATGTATTTTTTTGCATTATTAGTTCTTAATTGGACAATCAGTAGTTTTAGAGTTGCATTTTTGCCATAACCCAGAGGTATGAAGGAATTGAACACTTGTGCATCAGAAATACACTGCCCAGACAGAGAGATTACAAAGATCTACAGAATGATAAAAGCTAGTCCAATAAGCTGTACTTCGCAAAGATCCCCTTACTGTTGCAGCATTATACATAAGAGAATCCTTGTGTGCATATTCTGTGGTTTACAGCCTAGAATTTAGGCCCTGGTTTGTGTCATTGCCTAATAAAATATGAATAATACAGGCAAGAAATCAGTTGTAAAACACATTTTTTTCACTCTTGCCTCTTATTTTTCAGTAATTATCTGGAATTCTAAGGATAGCTTTGAAGAAAAAGGTTGTTTATAGACATATAGCTAAAAATAAATTTAGGTGCTGAGAGTCATGTAACCAGATTCCCTGAAATGACTTGAAAAATGCAGAACATTCATGACTGCTGACAAAATGACACACTAAATGAGAGAGGAGATACACGTATTTTTTAAAAGTGTTAGAAAATTATCTGTTGTAGATTAATGAAGGACTATTTTTAAATGAACTTCCTTGTGGAAGAACAATGCTTGCGTTTAAGCAGTCCTTGGTAATAAGAACTGTGTGCTGGATATGGCTCACTTTATTCATGCGTGTAGTCCCACAGTATTAAATGGATTTAATCACACATCAGGCTAGCAGGAGCTGGTTCTTTGTCCTGTCATTCTATATAGTAAAAGTGTATGAGAACATATATGTGAAAATATAAGCAAGGACAGAAAGGATAAAGAAAAATGCTTTGTTTAAGGTAGAATTCAGTAGAGAAGTCAGGCTCGCCCGTAAGTGTAACCATATATTTAGATAACTTCACTGTGTAACATTTCTGAAATCTACGAGAGCATATGTGTGTTTAAAAATAAACGTGTGTGGTTTAGAAACAAGTATACACATTAAAGTGATTTATTTTTAAATTGAACTCTAAAGTTTGTGGAGTGAAAGGGAGTTAAAAAAGCTAATTTCTGCTTTACACTATTTTTGCCTCTTCTTCGTAATGTTCAAATAAATATTATTAACACAGCTGACAAGAGATGGAATGGTTTACTGCTTTCCTTGGTTTATGGAAAGAATAAAAGTAATATAATAGTACGTGATACTATTTTTCTTCTCTGTTTGCATATAGAGCAAGCAAAGCATCTCCAGACTATTGAAATGTGAAATAGACACAGGCTGTATTTTCATTTGTGTTGATTATGGAACACTGTCATTTGACTACGGGAAAAAATATTAACAAGTGAGAGGTCCATAACAAGTCACAATCTGTTCCTATGATTGCTTCAGTTCATGAACACACTTTTTTTAATCTTACGTGATACAGGAACACTACTATAGGCATCACTCTGTCAGGAATTTCTCTGTTTCATGAAAACACAGTGCAGGGCTGAAACACTGTACCCAGTCAAGCCAAGAAATTCTTCTAATTGATTCATACTCTCTAATATTTTAGTGAAGGGCTATTCAGTATTTATCTGAATTAGCTGAGATGTGTGAAAGGTTCAGATGTATGTGCACAGTAAACATTTTTTTATTGCATCTTTTCTAATCAGTTTTTTCTTTTGCATTTCATGATCATATCTACTTGTTTTTAAGATAACAAAATACAGCACTAGATTGTTAAAGGTGAAACTCTTAAAAATTTATGAGGGAAATAAGAAAGTTTTAAGGAGAATGTACTTTTACTGCCGATAATGATTTCTCTTGTGGAGGAACTGCAGAACAGAAATTCTAATATGTATTGTAGACGATGAAAGAATTGGTAAAAACTGGTTCCTAATCTGGTAACTGAAGAAATTAGCAGAAATATGTTGTATATTACAAGATAAAGGAATCTTTTTTTTCTCACTGGTCTTGTTCTGTTTTATAAAATTTTATAGTTTTGCCTTGAGTTATTCACAGTTTTGTTGAGTTAGTGAAGGAGGAATAGTTTAGGTAAAGTACTTCAACAACTTGTGTTTGCACTTCAGAAAAATTTTGCAAATACTGAAAACAGTGAGGAAGTTGATGTTTGATGCAAGTCTGTGGAATGAAATGCAGATAGTAGATGGCATTTAGTTGTAAATTATGCTGTGTAAGTAATATATGTACTGTGGATTTTTATGTATGTGCAATAATCACGTCTTTACGTCCATTCTTCTTGAGCTTTCATTTTACCTTCTCTTAGAGTGTCCAGCTTTTCATCTCAGTTAAACTTTCATTCTTCTTACATTGCTGCTCTTCTGTGTTCTTTTTCTATAAGTTAGTGCCTTTTGTACATTTTTGTTACGGTAAATGAACTGAAGACCAAAAGACTTCGGAAGTTGTATTTAGGAGTATGAAGATGTATTTTCTCTAGGTAGTTAGAAGAATAATTTTAAGTCAGTGTGATTTTAACAGCTAGATTTGCTGACATGGACTGATGTGTATAGCACAGGCTTGCTTTGGTTTTAAAGGAGAATTTTATTAAATTAAATGATCCACTTAGGGGTTAAGCTTTGCAGTTTCCTCTTTGTCGTTTTACTTCACTGAAGTCTTTGATCCCTTATTTAGTTTTACAGAATTCAGTGCGCAGGAATTTATCAGTAGAGGCATAAACATTATAGTACGGAGCAATCAGATGACTTTCTGTACATGTGATAAAACCTAATATTAATAAATCTCAGATGGAGTAATATGAATTATACAAGTCAATTAAAGGTAAAGGTACGAAAGTACTTTTTGGAATTTTAATGCTGAGTCCTGGATTTCTTCTGGTATGTGAGAATAAAATCTGTCTTCAAATTAATATTTTTGTCTTCTTTTATAGGACAGATAATCTATTATTTGTTGGTTTGATTTTGGTCTTTTTCACATATTAGATTTTTTAAAGCAATGTAGCTAGTTTTTGTTTTTGTAGCTGGTTTGTATTAATATTTTCTACCACTGGCACAGCTGAAGTAATATTTTTTTGGTATGTGCAGTTATTGTTTGACAACAAACTTCTTCAAGGACAACCTTCTAGTGAAATATATGTTACCCAATAAACATATATAAGATAAAAGTTTTTATTTTAATTCTACATTTTAAACAGCTTTTAGCCTATGGATTGTACAGACTGGTGATACGAAAAGTATTTTACTGTAACTCAAGATCAACTTTCTTTTCATCTTGTACTTCACAGAATGTTTTACCAGTAATTTTCACACTGCTGATTTTTATTTGTGTAAAAAACATGATACTTTTAGCTGCCATTGGCCTTGTGTTTGACATCTTTTTTGTTGTTCTGCTTTTATGACTATAAAAATATGCTATTCCCTGCAGTCAGATTTTGGCAAGGTCTAGAAGGATTTTTCTTAAAGCAATTCTGTGTTCAGGTAAATTAAAGTAACTCTAAGAGCTTTGAGGATTACTGGATCAATGCACATAATTTTACATAACATTTTCACTTCTGGGTACTGAAATATATTTAGGAGATATCTTACAAGGTACCAGCAAGACTTTGTTAAGTATGTGTATATTCGTTGTTTAATTTTTATTCCTTAACTGCTGTTTGTATTCAGTGCACATTATAGCTCTCTGGAGACCAAAAATGCTTTTTATTATTGCCTTTTATCTGTCATGCTGTTTGAATGATTTTACTGGACACTAGTAAAGTAGGAAATTGGTACAAATAAATTACATCTTGGATCTATTTCTATTGTCACCAAGTACTGAAAGAAAAATAAAATATTGCTTCTATAAAATATAGTTATTTAGAAAGTAATATTTGGCAAATTAGTGTATGTAAGTTGTCCTTTTTGTGTAGCTTTCTTGCCAGGATTGAAATTTTTAAAACCATAGTTGACTCATAAAAATAACGTGGAATTGAGCCACTTTTTTTTTTTAATTGATAAATATTTTCCACTAGGAAGTAAAAAGCATCACGATTACTCCAAAACAGATGGGTTTCTCTTCTTGCTTTTTAGTCCTGAGGTCTCCTGAGTACATATAAGTGTACACTCAGATAAACGTGCATACACAGAAATGAGAATTTCATGGCTAAGGAGGTTGCATGCATTAGATTTTGTTGCTGTTTCTGAACAGCAGAAACATATGGTATTGTGAAGTTTAGTTGATTTTTTTTAGTTAATGGGATTTAGCAAATACTTACATTTCTGTAAGGACTTTTCCGATACATCCTCATCTAGATTTGGAAGGTTCTGCTGTATGCTGCCAATTATTCTACTTTTATAACCATTAAGTGATGAACAATGCTTGCCTTATTGTTCTTACCCCTTGCATCCTTTCGTCCCTGCTTTCCTGGTTTTAATACCAGCAGTGTAACTGGTCTGTTTTTCTGGTGATATTAGGTTGGATTGGCACATCACCTTGGTAATGTCCGTGTGATCCTGTATAAGAGGTGAGATGGCCAGGGAGGCATTTAACTGGCTCCACTGTAACCCTTTGAGTGCATATAGGCTCCCTGATGTAGTCCATAGTCCATTGGACTATTCATGAGATAGAGTGTAGTTTTATGTATGGGTACCTAGGTTTGAGTAGTTTAAACAATACGATTTCTTTCTTTACGTAGACTAACCAAATGATTTTTGGCACTCCTTCTGCACAGTGTAAGAAGCCGAACAATTCCATTCCTGCAGGAAGAGAGGCATTTGAGCCTCAGCCTCAACATTTGTTACTGTCATGTATATTGCCATATACATGAACTAGTGTTCTTTTTCAGGAGGTTTACTGGAAAAAACATACCATTTTTTAATCCTTAGTTTCTTTAGGGATCCACTCTTACTGCAGGGGGTAGTAATTTCTGAATGCAGCTCTTAATTTTTTTTGTTACAAATTTGAACTGAGCATTTTTGATGTTCAAATTGCTTGTTTGAAGTTAGCAGGAATTAAAACTAGAATTTACAATGAAGTACTAATACTTTTAAAGTAATGTTCCCTGAATTATGTGACATGCAGTATTTCTAAATAAAGGTTTCTTGATCTGTGCATTACGTTATTGGTGGGATAGAAATTTGGCAGCCTTGTATTATCTTTTTACTTCTTTTTTCTTCCACTTCCTGTTTTTTTATATGGATTTTAAATTAATAGTTAAAAAATGAAAGCATTTGGGATTTCATCATAAATGATAAATCATTATGTCCTTTTTCATTTAGTTGCAAATCAGATTTGTCTCCAATGACACTGCTTTGTTTTTATAATAAGTTAAAGTATAAACTTCCTTGCATTTTGCACTGTAGCCATGCAAAAATTTGAAGTACTTCTGGAGCAAGCTTCTTCTAACAGGTATTTTCTTTCACTACTTCTTTTCCTTTCTTTTTTCCCTAAAGCAAAGTCTTATCTTGCAGAATACATGATGAATGGATGCAATACTATGGTGCCAATTCAAGACCTTTTATGGTCCTTCTAATTCCATTTCATTGAGGAATGAACGTAGAATATGGAAAAACATTCCAAAATCATAGTACTTTCAAGGTTCTTTGGGAAGGGCATGTGACTAATCTAAAACTTAGTTTCTCAACCTCTGCTCCTGTTTAAGTGGTTATTAAACAGTGTGAACTTTCAAGGTTCTTTGGGAAGGGCATGTGACTAATCTAAAACTTAGTTTCTCAACCTCTGCTCCTGTTTAAGTGGTTATTAAACAGTGTGAACTTTCAAGGTTCTTTGGGAAGGGCATGTGACTAATCTAAAACTTAGTTTCTCAACCTCTGCTCCTGTTTAAGTGGTTATTAAACAGTATGAGGATATGCTCCTCTATTGTTACAGTCAGGCTTCAGTCATTTGTGTATGTGTTAAAAACTGGATCCATTTGGATATGTGAAATCTGTAAGAGTGGCTGATATATCTGACATGTGCCAGTTAGTGCACAGGCATAGATGGTGCTGCATGGAATTCAGAGTATTTTGCCTTGTAAGCTCTCCTGGGAGACTTCCAGTAACATGCCAAATAGATTGATTAATACAGAAACATTTTCAATAGGAGCTTCAGAAAGATGAGATAAGAAAATACGCAGTAATATTCAAGCTTGAAGTCATATTTACCAATATAAAATTCTTACATTTATGTTGAGCTTTAAAGTATCTTTTTACAATTTATGAACTTACCGGTTTTTTAATGGACAATAGGGCTATTTTTGTGAGGAATATATTTGTACTTACACTGTTTCATTAACAGACTTTTCATGTGGCATCGTTTTAATACATTAGATCATAATTCAGATGATATTTGGGACTGGAAGTGTTTGAATAAATGTTGTTTTCACCTACCATGTAGCATTAAATAGTAGTAGGAATTGGACATTACCATGTAATCAATTTTCAGTGTCTGACTTGCCTTGCTTCCGTCACTGATCCCAGACAGTAGGTTCTGTACACTTCAGATCATGCATATTCATTAATCTTACGACTTTTTCTGATTTTTTTTGGAAGTAGAGTAAATGTAACCTCTTATACAAGGGATGTAGTGACAGCCCCAGACCATGTTTAATTAGAGCTCAGCATGCAGTTTAAGATGGCATCTGTTTACATGAAGCATGATTATTGCTGTCTGTGCTCCTTTTTCCTCTGTTCCTTTAATGAGCATTAAATTTATTAATAGATGAATAAGACTGCCCTAAATAAACAAAACCATAAATATAGAAAGAATGGGTAACCTATTAAACATTATAATCAAATATGCATTGCTGTTTTAGCATGCTGTCTTTCACATGCATTTCATAAAGCACAAAGATATTTAGTGGGTTTTAATCTAAAATCTATGTATTGATTAATGCAACAATACTGTGTAAAATGTAAGATTTATTGCAGATCCTGTGGATAACAAATATTCTTGCACATCCATGGGCTGTGGTAGTTTTACTATCACCTGATAGAGTAACCTATGAGTTTGGCATCTTTATATCCAATGCCTTTCTGCTGACAGTGCCAAACAGATACATGCTATTTTATATAATGTTATGACGTGTATATCTGACCACTTGAAGGTTGATGAAAGCTTATCAGTGTATCTTCTGTAGTTCATTAAAATCTGCCAAATTTTCAGTGACCTCTGCTGCTTACAGATGACTTTGATCTAGAGACCTTCATGTTAAAGCCCCCATATCTCATTAACATTCCTAAAATATCTTGTTCTCATACAAAATTGGCTATAAATTAGAGAGAAAATTACAGTTTAAATATGATTTAAAGAAAGTTAAGTGAGTGACAGAGGAGAACCGTGGCAGCAAAAAGGCTGTGTGTCAGCCATAAATCACAGCCTTGGGAAGAAGAAACCTAAAATTATATAAAGGATGAGAAAAAGTAGAGGAAAGGATTACCTAGGAAGGCTGTTGTAGTGGGTAAGGAGGAGCCCTCTGGAGACAGGAATGGCCTCACATTCACAAGCTCTGGTCCTTATGGGGAACTTCAGCCACCATGATACCTGTTAGAGGGATGACACAGCAGGACACAAGCAATCCAGGAGGTTCTTGCAACTTCTTTGTCCAGGTGATAGGGTAACCAATGAGGGGAGGTGCTAAGCTGGACCTTGTTCTCACCAAGGAGGGGCTGGTGGGAGATGGGAAGCTCAAAAGCAGACTGGGCTGCAGTGACCATTAAATGGTGAAGATTCTTAGGGATGCACAGCAAGCTCACTACCCTAGACTTCAGAGAGAAGACTTCAGCCTCTCCAGGGATCTGCTTGGTAGAGTACCATGGGATAAGGTCTTAGAGGGAGGAAAGGCCCAAGAAAGCTGGTAAATATACAAGTATTACCTCCTACAAGCTCAGGAGCAATGCATCCCAACAAAGAGGAAGTCACACAAAAATTCCAGGAGGCCTGCATGGGTAAAAAAGGTGCTTCTAGAAAAACTTAAACACAAACAGGAAGCATACAGAGGGTGGCAGCAAGGACAGGTGGCTTGGGAGGAATACAGAGTTGTTTTCTAAGCAGCCAGGGATCAAGTTAGAAAAGCTAAAGCACTGATGGTTAATCTGTCCAGGGACATAAGGTGCAACAAGAAAAGCTCCCATAGGTATGTCAGTGATAGAAGGAAGACTAGGTAGAATGTAGGCCCTTACTGGAAGAGAAAACCCAAACAGGAGACCTGTTTACTTGGTTACCCAGCACATGGAGAAGGCTGAGGTACACAGCAAAATTTATTTTTTTTTGCAAGTGCTCCAGCTACACTACCCAGGGCACAGAAGGCAGGTGCCAGGCCTGTGAGAGTGAAGAACTGCCTACTGTAGGAGGAAATCAAGTTTGACACCATGGAACCAGATGAGATGCATCTGCCCTGACCAAATCAGCAGAGGCAGTGGCTAAGCCACTGTACATCATTTTTGAGAAGTCATGATGGTCTGGTGAAGTCCTCACTGACTGGAAAAGGGGAAACAACACCTTATTTTTAAAAGTGTAAAAAGGAAGAGTTGGGAAGCTGCAAACTGCTCAGTCTCGCCTCTGTCCCGTAAGATCAAGGAGCATATCCTCCTGGAAACAAGGAACATGGAAAATAAGGATGTGGTGGAGGACAGTTAACATTACTTTACTAAGGGCAAATTATGCCTGACAAATTTGCAGGCCTGCTATGAGGGATTACAGCGCTGGTGGATAAGGGAAGAGCAACATCAACTACTGATACGAACTACCTGAAGCAGCGCAATGCATTTGACACTGTTCTGCACGACATCCCTGTCTCTATAAATCAGAGTAATGGGGCTTTGATGGATGTGCCAATTAGTGGGTAAGGAATTGGCTGTATAGTTGCACTCAGGAGTTACGGTCTATGGCGTACTGGCCTGAATGGAGACCAGTGATGAGTGGGGTTTCTCAGGGCTCATATTGGATCTAGTACTGTTTAACACCGTTGCTTGGGTCGCATCAAAAGAAGCATGAACAGCGAGTTGAGTCTTGTGAGTTTCCCCTTCCACTCTTGTGCTCCATCTCTGGAAGTGTTGGAGGCCAGGTTCAATGTAGTTTTGAGCATGCTGAACTAGTGAAAGGTGTCCCTCCCTATGGCAGGAGCATTGCAACAAGAGGGTCTCTAGGCTTCCTTCCTTCTCTGATTCAGTGATTCTGTGAATAGCCTGAAAAGAAAGGAGATATTTTAAAATTAAGTCAGCTAAGGTTGAAGGGATATTTTAAGTGTTTGCATGTTCTGTTTGAGATAAAAATTTCCTGTATGCTATACTAGAAAGTAAAAAAAACCTACTTAAGTTGTCAAAAACAGGCTAAGAAGTTAAGAAGACCTTGTAGCAGGCCACATAATCTCATTCTTATGTCACTGTGCATTTATTTTATGGACTAACTGAAATGAGTGCTCCGGAAATATGCGTGATCCATCATTTGATGATGGTATCATGATTCTACTTTTACTCAACTTTTTTTAAATTTTCAGTTGATTGACCCTCATTTTAGCTAAGATATGTGATTCAATTTGTTTTTTCAGGAAAAATGGCATCATCACATGGTTGTCTGACTTCAGAACTGCTTGAACCATATTGCAACACTCTCCGTATAGGTTTTAGCTGTTATGGTTATTCTGTTGTATTTAATAGCTGACAGTGGCACGTGCTTGCCATGCAACAGTAACATTTGGTTTGAGCATTCCATGAGATCCAGAAGTGCTGGAGAGGAGCTTCTCCTGTTTTATTGTCATCCAAGGCATGAAGAATGTTCTCACGTATGTAAAACACCCAGGAAAAAAGCAAACACCCTCAAAAACCAGCATGTAGTGTTTACGACTATTCTTAGAGGAAATAACTTTGTTCTTTTCATCATTTCGCTTGCCAGAGAATTCCCATATTATATGTTGCTTCTGCTGTTGGTGAGTAGGCCTGAGTACAGACCACATGGACTTTTTTGTTTCCTAAGCTGTGCATGAATATTAAGGTCGTTAGAAACTTTAAAGAGTTTGGAGCTCTGCTCCACCAAAGAGAAACCTCATGAAGGAAATACCAGCTTTTCTCTTTTGGCAATTACAGTGGACTGTGCTGCTTTTGCCCAGACAAGTTGCATGTGTCTTTCATGATGAAAAGTTTCAGATACTTTGCAGTAGGCCATTTGATAGTAAATGCAAGCATTTATTTTTTTTTTAGCTATTATCCTAAATTGACTTAATAAAAAAAAAAATCACGTTGAAGTATTATTGTATTGGTTAATGTTGTGTATTGTAATTTTGTCTTACTTCTTTAACTATGTTGACCTTTCTCAACCAAATTAATTTTAGAAATTAAATTTGTGTAGCTGAGTTTCATCACAAGTTGATGATATGGACCAGAGTCTGTAAAGATCACAAATCTTTATATAATTCTCAACTAATGAAAAAATGTCTTATTTGCCTCATGGTGATCTACTGTACTATCCCTAGCTTTGTTTAGAGGTAGTATAGAACTTTCCAGTTCTATAATTGTATTGTTGCAAATATTTGCAGTATTGCATATTTGAAATTAATTACAATCATTTATTTGCTAAGTATCCAAAAGTACTATGCTTTTTCTCTTCTGGACTTAGAATCTAAAATAACAGTGACAGCCAGACCTTTTAAAATTTGGTCTGACCACAATTTTAAATTAAAAATAAAAGACTTTTGTCCTGGGAATAAACTGACAAGTGGTCTTAAAATTTAAATTCTCTGTGGGCTAGATTAGGCCTGTGAGGCATAGTGCTTAGGGACTGGGCAACTGACCCTGTTCTGCTGCAAGAAGGACTTAGGGACATAGCCAGTAAAATGAATTGTAACAGAAGTTCTGTGAAGCATAGTTTTGGGAAATTTGAAATCATGAAGTCAACACACCAACAGCATTTTTGGGGTTTTTTTTGCCTTTAGGTTAGAGTACCTGTGTGTACTGTCATTACTGCATCTCACAGACATCAGAAATGGGCATTTCATACAGCTGCCACATTGTGGAGATGGTCATATTTTCTACTATGCATGCTAAGAAACTGAGAATTCAGTCTAGCATTTTGAACTGTCTAGGTCGGTTCTCTGGAAAACCTACTGTCTTTTTTAGTTTTCAAGAACAAAAACTTGTACTTTCAACACTCCTAGAACTCTTCCGAAAATACCTTTGCTAAACTATGTCAATTCTATATATGGTATTTAAGAATTTTTTGGACACATTCTGAATATTAGTGATTTTTTTTCTCCTGTTTATTACACTGGAATGTAAAAAAGAGAACTGAAAAGCTTGGCAATTTTCTTTCCAGTAGCACTCTCGAGGAGTTTTCCTACTATTTTCACATTAGTTTTGTTTGATGTCCTTTTGCTCTTGTCCTGCTGGTTTTCAGCTCAGTCGTAATTTAAAACGAGGTTTATTCTTGGGTGTGATGATCACTCTACGCAACAGAAAACTTTCCATTTCCTTTAGAGGACTTGATACCTTTGCAGTGCACCATGTCTCTATCACAGGGCAGATCCGTAATTGAACAATCAATCATTTTGCTTTGCTCCTTTGTTGAAATGTAACTGCTTGTCTAAACCTACCAAAAGCCCAAAATGGATTTAATGTTCTATTATTATTGTTGTTATTATTAACATTGTAAGTGCTGATTAAACATGCCTAAGGATATTGTACTAGATATTACAAGAACGTATATATTTGCAAAAAGCTTCTATTCTGTGCAATTTTAGGCCTATTATTTTAAGTGGATCTCATTCAGATTCAGTTCACTATGCTCTAATTGGACTAGTTTAATACAGTGTTCTCAAAAAAGTATATTGAGTGGATACTTCTAAAAATGAATACAGTGATGAGAAATGTATCATGGATACATAAATAGACTATAGTACTTGTTAATTGTTTGGGCTTTTGAAATTTAAATCATAATAGTTTCTTCAGTGTTATTTGTAAAGAGATCCTGTAGGTGAAGATACTTAAATTCTTAAACACTATAGCAATAAATATTGTTAACCTTTAGGTTGTATTACTTCATAATACTAAAGCTTTTGTAGGAAAACAAACTAAATAACTGTAATTTCTTCTGTGCTGTGTGCGGACACCCTGTAGTGCTTTTGTTGTTGGTTCTTTCAATGGGTCTTAAGTTCTCCTTACTAGAAGTGACCTCAAACTACTTGTGGAGGTGGGAATGCAGCTATTCAGAATTTCCTAGGATAAATTCCAAACACCCATGAGAGTATGCGGTGTTCTACACAGAATAAAAGTTTATCTCATTTTGAAGTTTGTTGCAAAGTGATATTTGTATCTGCTTTCTTTTTACTCTACTTTGCACGTGGATGGTGTGGCTGCTTTTTACCAATACACCCAATACATTATTGTGTGTGGATAAAAGTTTCAAATACAGCAAAAGACAGGATATTAAAATGCTCAAGAAGCTTTCAGATCTTTACCAATCACTCAGTATTTTGTTTATTAAAAACAAAAAAAGGAATTATGAAGAATTGCAGTTGATTTGTCTTATTTGCTGAGGCAAATAAGAAGATGCTTACTAAACCAAAAACTAAGCTGAAAGGTTGCACTGATTTTTGCTGTTGCTGAAGCAGCAGAATTGTGGCCTCTGGGGCTTTTCTGAGTGTTTTTTTGTTTTACACCTCATGATTTTTGCTGGAGGGTTAAATCTTGCCTCAGAAATCACAATCCTGCAAAGCACAGTTGCTCTATTTTTAATCCTGCTGCTTAAAGTTACTCGAGTATGCAGGCATTCTTAGATTTTGCCTCTTCCCTAGTTTTTCTGACTCTCATATGATTTCAGGTATATACCTACCTGAGTCTAGACCTGTAAATGTAAGATTTTCATTGACTTGTTCCCTGTTTTAAAAAGGTTTAGTGACAATCAGGCCTAGTGTTTGAGAATACTGATTCTGTTTTCTCCTTAATACAGCACAGACATTTAAGAAATACTAAATATGTTTCTGTGCTAGTCTGTGTAACATCATACTGCAATGCTCAAAGCATTATTTTTGGAAGAAAGATGTTAAACTAATAGTCATACGGGTATGAGAGAGGCTGTCTCCTCTGTATCAAAGACTGGCTAGCTATGTATGAATAAATCATTGGGGTTTTATGACGTTAATGGTCTCTTCTGATAGTTGCAGATATGGGAAACAGACCTGTTGAAAAATTCTGGAACATTTTTTCTTTCAACACTTCATTTTTTTCATCTGTAAAGTGGAAATACAATTCAAATAGAGGTGCTTTTGAAGTAGATGAGACCTGCAGATAAAAGTTGTTGCTTGAGAACAGTACAATGTGTAATGAATTTTTTCAACAGAAGTCACGGGCGTTCTAGCAAGTGTCTGAGCTTTTGCCTTCTAAGATGTAAGAACACTCCCAGAAAAGTGTTCATAGTCTTTTCCAGCCATGTTATAAAATTACCTGGATATTATTTTGTATGCAAAAGGAAATTAAAGCAAAAACAAAAATAAGAAAAAAGAAGGGTGCAAAGTCACTCCTAGATCAGCTTCTAGATACCTTTGTTACCTTTCATTTGAATCATTTTTAGTCAGTAGCATTTTCTTCTGTGCAGGAATAAGTTCATTAATAGTTGTTGTAGTTGAAGGCTCCATAGAGAAAGTCAGTTAAGTGTGTGCAAAACATGCCAGCATAAGTTTAATAAAAATAGTTTCCTAAAATTTGTATAAATGCACTGGAGCTCTTACAAAGTATATTTCAAGAAGACTTAGAACGACTTGGTTGAGCTCACACTTCTGATTGAATATGCAAGTCCCAATATTAGTCCCAATATAATATTAACATATATCCAGTGGTGCGTAATATGATCTTCTTGAGGCTAGTATGGGTGAGGCATGAGTAATATACTTGTTTTTTGAAAGCTGGGAACTTATTTGTGTTCTTCTTCCAGCAGTTTATTTGACTTTGCATGCCTAAGGTACTTGTTAATAATAAAATTCTTGTCTGATCCCTCGTTGAAGTATCAAGGAATTGTAGCAAATTCCACAATTTGATGGGTAGTAGTATGAGGTCAATGGCAAAGCAGGCTGTGCATTTCCGTATATATGAATATTCAATACTTAAATCTTTTCTAGGATTTGGACCATTAGATTATGATCCATAGAAGATGATCATGAACAAAGGACACATGAATTATTCAAAGTTTTTACCTGGGCACTAAGTGTCATCTACAAGACATATATATGTGATATCCATGTAGCAGAAATTGTTAAATTTCTGTTAAGTAGGTTAAATTTAGTGTGGGCTTTTGACCAGATGCCCTTACAATTAGACTATTCCTTCAAATCTTTTCCTTAGCCTAGTATTTATCCCACCTACTGAGCAGCCTCCAACAATTGACATTTCAGGTAACCATAAAAACACGTGCTGAAGTTCTAGTCATGCTTATTTTCTTCATAGATCATTTGAATTGTTTGCTGAATATATGTAAATGTTTTTGATTGAGATTAGAATGTGTTGCTGAGAGGAAAGACAAGATTCAGGTGGATACTTAGACAGAATGGAGTTACACAGAAAATTTTCAGCCTTTGTATATTTTAATATCATTTGATGCCAGAGGACTGTTTTGTTTTGTTTGGGTTTTTTGAATCTTAATTCCAAAGGAGTCTTGTTGTTTTCTGTTCCCTGGTATTCTGAGGCTCTTCAGTGGCAGGTTGTAGTAGCTATAGAAGGATTTACGGTGGCATTTTAGGCTTTTCCAAAGTCGTACCATATCCCTGACATCTGCAGTTGCTAGCTAAATTTCAAGAAAAAAAAATATATTATCTTCCTTTACTGTCTCCCCCACAGCTGTAAATATGTATATATAAGTATATGAAGATTCTCATTCACTTTTCTAATTATTAATTAGAATACTGTAATTATATAGCACAGTACATGGCTAGAAATGAATAAGTGCACCTGTACTTTTCTAGCAGTTTTTATACTTTGCAGTAATTTAGTTGTGGTGTAGTTTTTGAAATTTCTTATACTAGTTAAGGTTACAGAAACTATACTAATGAGTATCTTTTCAAAATCTGAAATGGAGATGAAAGAAACGTGAGGATGGGAGCTTTCTTAGCGCCCTGCCACTGATACTTGTGACCAGCTCTGTGTGGTTTTAGAGAAATCCAGTTACTATTTTTCCTGCCAGAGTGTTACTTTAATAACGTGATGTCATAAGACAGCCTTCAGTATTGGTTTCTGGGAACGACTGTGTGAGCGTGAATGTTTTAAATAATTTCAGCCTTCTGAGTAAGACCTGAAGAAGTTGTTTAAGTCTTCATAATTAGCAGACCCTTTTTATTTATAATTAATTGTACTTTTATCACAATTATAGTTTGTCTTTCTTATTAATTATGGATACTATGGACAATACACAGCATTTAAAATGTGGATTTATTTCATGTAGAATATACCTGCATGGGAAAATGAACAAGGATGTTAAGAAAGCATAGGGGTCGTATAGCAGAGAACATAAAATATGGATGCTTTTTCTGATGACAGAATTATGATAACAATGTGATCATTCTCAGGAATGAGATTTTGATCTCTTACATTATTACTCAAGAGGCTAAATCTGGAGCTGTGCCACCTCAGTTCTTTTGTGCCCTTTATCAGAGACTCAGTGAACATCTTCATTTTTCATGTTCATCAGGATTCAGGTTATATATGAACTGCTCTCTTCAGCAGTAATGTCTGAAAAGTTCTAACTCGTAATCTTTTGTATTAAAGTTTAACTAATTTTAAGGTGTGTAGCTTTACCACATGCTGCAAAAGCTGATAGATTACAATGCTGAATTACTGCAGTAGACATGTTTTATACAAGAGTATTTTGGGTTTCTTTTGAATTAACAGTATTATACTAAAACTTCCAGTGATCAAAGTGTCCCGGTTTGAGACAATATAAGGAGGAAAATGTCCTCCAGGGGAAGGTAGATTTCTAACAGCCCCTCCCCCACCAGGTCTGGAAAGTATTGTAAGTTATTTAAGACATGTACGCTGGCTTTGTAGATCTGCAGTATGTTTTTATCAAGTTCAGTTTGGAAATTTGTTATTTTTGTGAAAAGAAACTAAATTGAAAATCTACACTAGACTAATCGTATTTGATACGTAACAAGGAATTGATAGTCATGATTGAGATAATTTTCAGGTTTTTTTTTTTAATATTTGTTTTAAAAAATACCTGGACTTGTAGTCCTAGTAAAAGAGATCAACTGTTGTCAGCATTTACTCGTACAAACAGGATTCCACAGAGTCATGAGATGAGAGCAGTAGAAACAGGAATACTTTTCATTCTTTTCTGTGAGCAAATTGTTTTAACTCAAAGCATTAAATTGCATTTTTGAATTTTCAGACTTCCACTTGTTTATAGTTTGTTTCCAGAAGTTACATTTTCTTGTATTATAAAGAAATAAGAAAAAATATTATACTTTTTATTCTAATATCTGAGTATTAAGCTAGTTTATTTTTAAAACAGTGAATTAAAAAAAGTCAGCCTCTTAAAAAATGAGTGCTACTGTACATAAAAAATTTTCATTTAAAAGAAGTATATAATTCCTCATCCATTTCCTGTACTACTATGCATACGGTCTCTATTTAAAATATGAATGTAGGCAAGAGATCTGTTGCCTTGAGGCTATGAGGCTGTTTTCGAAATGAGGCCTGTTGTTTGACTCAATTCTTTCTGGGCTGCCATGTTGCCACAGGACTTGCTTTTCAAGCCCAGGATGGTGTTCCAGATGGTGGCATGAGGCTCAGGGTATGTCTTCAGCCATCCAGGGATTGTCTCCACCATTGTGAGCACGTAGTAATCGATCTGTCAGGTATCAATTACATCTTCGTGCTGTAAGTGATCTGCCAGGCCTCCCCATATTTATATTTCGACCATTGTCCCCCACACCACAGAAGTTTTACCCTCTTGGCCTGGTTAAGTCCACCCTTTGATCACAAGCCCATCTGTGTGTTGCATCTCTTCCCTGATGACCTGAGGCATTCATGGGCCCACCAAGCCAGAAGTAATTCACCCTTATGCTGCCAGTCCAGATCCCCATGAGACACTTTTATTTTGGTAGCTTAATCCACCTGTCTGTTGTTGCAATGCTCTTCAGAAGCCTGACTCATGAGTAAGTATCTACATGATGTACTTTTACAGCCAACTCCTCTACCTGGGCAGTGATGTCTCGTCAAAATTTAGCAGCCCAGATGGTTTTCCCTCTGCCCTGCCAATTTTCCTGTCATTCTAGTCGTCTCCACAGAGCATTTACTACTGTCCACAAGTCAGTGTAGAGGTAGAGTGTTGGCTATTTCTCTTGTTCAGCAATACCTAAATCCAGCTGGGCAGCTTTCACCTTTGCAACCTGATTCGATCTGTCTTGTCCCTCAGTGGTTTCTGCAACTCATTGCGTAGGAATCCATACAGCAGCTTTCCATTTTCACTTTATCCCTAAAATACAGCAGGAACGAGTCAGTGACGAGAGTGTATTGCTTTTCATTTTCTTGTAGCTGATTATGTAGTGGGGCCTCCTCAGTAGGCCTCCTTCTCCTCTGATGGTAATCTGAAATTTCTGGCCTCAGGCCTCAGGCCAGTTCATGATGATTTCCATGATCTCTGTGAGACTGGGATTTCCTGTTTGAGTTAGCTGTATGATCAGTGCAACCCACTTACTCCACGTAGCATCAGTGGCTTGATGTGTGGCAGACTTTCCCTTTGAACATCCAGGCCAGCACTGGCAGTTGAGGTGCCAGAAAAAGCTGTGCTTTGGTGCCAGTCACTTCTGAAGCAGCTCAAACCCCTTCATAAGCTGCCAGCATCTCTTTTTCAGTTGGAATGTAGCAGGGCACAGATCCTTTGTATCTCCAACTCCAGAAACTCAAGGGTCATTTTTGAGTCTCTGTGGGTACTTTTTTGCCAAAGACCCCAGGAAGGACTATTTTCTGCTGGCAGAGTGTAGGGAACATTTTTTATATCTTAACTGGCTCAAGGGCTACTGCATGAACAATCTGCTGTTTTAATTTGTTCAAAAGCTTGTTGTTGTTCAGGACCCCACTTGAAATCACTGTTCTTCCTTGTCTCATGATAGAGAGGCCTTACAGTCTGACTGTAATCTGAAATATGCATCCTCTAAAAAGCCGCAAGCGCCTGAAAAAGCCTATGTTTCCCTCTTGCTCACTGGTGGGGACATAGCTGCTGTTTTGTTAGCCACATCCATTGGAACGTAATGACGTCCATCTTGCCATTTTACTCCTAAACCCTGAATTTCCTGGGCAGGTCCCTTGACCTTATTTTTGTTTATGGAAAAAACGACCTTCAAGGGATCTGGATTATTTTCTCCCCTTTCTCAAAAACTTTCTCTGCTATGTTGCCCCACACAATGATGTCATCCATGTACTGTAAATGTTCTGGAGCTTCACCCTTTTCCAGTCTGGATCAGTCCATGGCAAATAGTGGAGCTGTATTTCCACCGTTGTGGCAGTCAGTTCCAGGTGTACTGGACACCCCTCCAGGTGAAAGCAAACTGTGGCCTGCACTCTGCTGCCAGAGGAATGGAGAAAAATGCGTTATCAGTGTTGATGGTGGCATCACTCTGCTGCCTTGGACTCCAGTCCCTACTGAAGTTCCAGCATGTCCAGCACAGCAGTGCTGAATGATGATGTGACTTCCTTCAGGCCACAATAGTCTACTGGCAGTCTCCATTCTGCATTGCAATTATGCATTGGCCATATAGGACTTTTAAAGTGTGAGTGAGTCTTGCTGACCACTCCCTGTCTCTCCAGCTCAGAAATCACCTCATGGATGAGGATCCCGGGATCCCAGTTGGTGCGGTATTGTCAGTGGTGCACTGCTGTGGCAGCGATTGCTACCTGTTGGTCTTTGACCCTCAGCAGTCCCACAGCAGAAGGGTCCTCTGAGAGAATAGGCAAAGTATCCAGCTGCCTAATTTCCTCTGTCCTCACAGCAGCTACTCCAAAAGCCTTTGATGTCCTTTTGGCTCCTAGAAGTGCCCTCTCTTGAGGTAATTGATGCCAAGGATATGTGGGACCTCTAGGCCAGTCACAATGGGGTGTTTTTGCCATTCATTCCTGGTCCGGTTCACTTCAGATTCCAAGCTGTTAGGATCCCCCTATCACTCTAGAAACAGATGGATTCAGTCCCTCCATGTTTTGATGGCATCAGGGTACATTGTGTGCCAGTGTCAACTAAAGCATTATACTACTGTGGGTCTGATGTGCCAGGACATTCGATCCAAACAGTTCAATAGATCCGATTGTCCCTTTCCCAGACCCAGCTAAAGGCGGGGGCCCTCTAGTCCTGGTCATAGTGCTTATTCCTCACTTCTTGTAAATATGAGCTGGAGGTCCCTTCAAGAGAGTTGGAAGTGGCATTAGCCCTTCAGTTCTGTCTGAGGACTTGTCCACAGGAAACTGGAGTGGCATTTATCCTTGAAGAATTTCTTGTTGTGGTTGTTCTTCCTCTCAACTCATGTACTCATGCTGCTAGGGCAGAGGTGGGTTTTCATCCCGCTTCCTCATGTCCCCTCTGTTGTCATGCTGGTAAAACCACATGTTAACTCATGGTGTGTATCCTCTCAATCAAGAGGGGCACTTAACTCCCAGTAGTAGATGCCCAGATGTGCGCTGGTGGGACATTTTCTCTTTAAATTGCTGGTAGTCCTCTTTAAATTGCTGGAGGTCCTTGGACAGTCATTCCATGGACTAGAGGGGGAGAGATACTTTCTTCATATAGCTGGAATTTGGTAACCAAATTATTCAGTCTTTGTTCTCCTTGTTTCCATTACGTCACTGCCAGTGAGTTGGCATATGGCAATGGCTTGCTCTGTGTGAACTTCTGCCACATTGTTTGTGTATACTGGACTTCATTGCTTTTATAGGCGATTGCCCATTATTTGAATCCTTATAGAGTACTTCCAACATAACTAATTCTCTCAGGAACTGGATGCCTTGCTCCATGGTGTTCCACTTGTCTTGTTGCACTAACAGATCACCCTTTTCGGGTCACATGGTGTGGCAGAGGGAGTAGTCAGGTACTGTTTTGGATTCACATGGATTCTATGTGAATCATTTGCCTCTTCTTGTACACTCTGTCATTAGTATTGTTGCTGTTACTGTTGTCTTCTTTCATTGCTTTTTCCAGTAAATTTTTCTTATCTTGACCTTTTACCTTTTGTGCCTCCAGTTCTCATCTAGAGTCTGATGCAGGGGGTAGAGGGGAGCGAGCGAGCATGGACCACGTGTTTCAGTGGGACACTGAACTGCGGAACACCATTCCTAAATGATGACAGCCTTATTTGGCACCTAATAGGAGGCCATGAAGGGCTGAGATAATAGCAGATCTGCCTAAAGGAGTTAGAAGCAAATTTGATCTGAGCATTTGTTGTATTGAGTACAAAGCCACTGTTCACCATGTTGCTTGGTCTGTTCATGTGCTTGTGGTACTTTGCCTGTATATGTCCCCATATATGCAATATGTGCAATATGTGCGACTTGTCAGACTAGGAAGAAGGATCGGGATTGCTTTGTTGCTCTACTGTCTGATATCAGCTTATTACATGATAGTGTTGAGGGCAGTGAGGGTCATTTGGAATGTCCCTTAAGTGCTACTCTCCTGCCCTCACCTCCAGCACTACTTCTGAGAGTCCAGTAATAATTGCACCCAGTCTGGAAGGGGAACAGGGGAAGATAATCTTCCCCAGCTTCTCATCCCCTTTTTCTTCATCAGGCCTGTTATAACAGCTTTTGAGAATTCTGAGTTTCCAATGTGCGTTAAGGAAAGAATGTTCTTCTTGCTAGGTCTACCAGGTTTCCTCAGTGCCATCCACACCACGTTTAGAGTTACAGACCAGAAAATGACGTTAGGTAATATAGACCTCAGGATCCTAACCATGCCCCCTTCCTGACCACTGAAAAAATTAGCCTTGCCCTTGCTGAAAACAAGACACAGTCCAGCAGTATTGTTTTAATAGTACAGTAGATCTATAATACGTATGGAAAGGACTATGTTAGCGTTTTCTCCATCCTATAAATAAATGAGTAGAAAAGTTTGGGAACTAGGCAGTACTTGTTTGTACAGCTTCGCAAAGGAAGGTTAAACTTTCCACATTGAATATAGCTATTACAGACTAATGGGTAGAAGACCTGGTAAATTTTGAAACCCATGTCTACTTAGTTATATAAATTGTGATATGTTGTGAACAACACGTTTCTATAAAGCTCCTAGACATTCACAGACGGCAGGTGATTGTGCTAATGAGCTGTAAAGTAAGGCGTTACACATCTTTGTTTTAAGCAAGATGGATGGTGTCAGCCACATCTTAACTTTTTTTCCCTGTAAATTAGTAAAAAATGAGTAAAGTAGCCTATCTTGGTGGAGGACCAATCAGCTTCCCAGTCATGTTTTAGAAACTTAAGAATTTAGGAGTGAAAATCAGCAAGAAAATGCCCTATGACCATATGTTACTGAGATGAAAAGCAAAACAAAACAAAACCATCTTTTTAGTAAGAAGACCAACACATTTTAACACATCGTAGAAGTTTAAAGATTTAAGATCTGGTAATAAACTGACATTTGCACTATATTTCCTGAAAAAGAACAGAATGAGTTTTAAAAATGTCAAGTGCAATGTTTGCCTGCATGGTTTTAGAAGTTCATTAAGAACAAATAAGGGAGGAACAATAATTTTCTGGGAAAACTCGAGTATGACCAAGGAGTGTGCAGAAGGTGGAAGCCTGGAAAACAGGTAACCTGAAAGGAACACAGAGACACTGTCTAAGTGTGCAGAGACAGTTTTATTTAGGAAAGCCAAAACCCATCTGGAATTGAATCTGATAAGGGATGTTGAACAACAAATCACAGACTTATGCAGTGGTTTGGGTTGGAAGGGATCTTAAAGATCAGCTTAAAGATCATGGGATAAAAGGAAGATCAGAGAAAATGTGAGCTTGCTGCTGAATGGGGAAGGGGCCCTGGTGACAGAGAGCATAGAAATGTTAAGGTACTGTATGCCTTCTTTACCTCAGTATTTACTAGTAAGATTAGCCTTTAGCAGGCCCCAGAGACCAGGTGGAAAGTCTTGAGTAAGGAAGACATTCCCACAATGGAAGACAGTTGGGTTAGAAAATAGTTAAAACAAATTGTAGAACCCTGCCATAGCCACAGGTGATGAGGTATCTGGCTGATGTCATTGATAGGCTACTCCTAATAGTTTCTGAATGGTCATGGTGACAGGGAAAGGTGCCTGAAGATTGTGGGAACACAAATGTGAGTGCTGTGCTCAGGAAGGGCAGGAAGGGGTATTAGGAAGGAGGCCACTCAGATCTCAGCTCCATCCCTGGGAGGGTAATGTATCAACTACTGCAGGGTACCATTTTCAGGCACAACAAAAAGATGCCCAGAAGCAGTCAGTGTGGGTTCACTAAAAGGAGGTCTGGCTTGAGCAACTAATAATTTTCTAGTATGAAGTAGCAGGCTTGATAGATGAGAGGAAGCAGGAAGGCTACTGACATTGTCTACCAAAAGATCCTCATAGAGAAGCTGAAGAAGGATGGGCTGGATGAGTAGGTAGTGATCGGGACTGAAAACTGGATAAATGACTGGGACCAGAGGGTAATAAGTGGTGGCATAAAATCCTCAATGGTATACCTCAGGCTCAATACAGGGTCCAGTTCCGTTTAAAATCTTCAGTAATAATTAGGATATTGGGGCACTGTGGCCTCACCTAGTTTCCTGATAGTACAAAACTGAGAGGAGTGGCTGCTACACCAGGGAGTTGTGCTGCCATTCAGAGGTCATTCAGAAGGTGACAGAAAAGGGCTAACAAGAGCCTTAAGTAGTTCAAAAAATGGAGTTCCATAGTCTGGTGCCTGGGGAAGAGTAACACCATGTACCATGAAATGCTGGAGGCTGACTGGCTGGATACATTTTTTCTGAGGCCCTGTGGCTGTGGACACCAAGCTGAACAAAAGTCAGCAATTTGCCCTTAGCTGCAGAGGTGGCTAATGGTGTTCTGAGCTTCATTGCTGTCAGCAGGTCAACAGAATTGATCCTTGCCATCTATTCAGCACTGATGAGGCCACATCTGGAGTATTCTTTCTGGTTCTGGGCTCCATAGTACAAGGAAGACATGGTCATACTGAAGAGAATCTAGCAAAGGGCCACTAAGATAATGAAGAGCCTGAGAATCCCTTGCATGAGAAAAGGCTGAGAGAGCTGGGACTATTTAGCCTGGAGAAGAGAAGACTCAGGGGGATCACATCAATGCATGTTAATACCTAGAGGGAGGGTGCATTAGAGGACAAAGCCAGGTTCTTTTCAGTGGTCTCCAGTGACAGGACCAGACCCTGAAACACATTTGTTAGCCATTAGTTGGTGACATAATTATTTCCATTTTTAGAAAAACAGATGAATAAGGAAGCCATGTTTTTTTAAAATTTTAAATAATGAAATAATTTATTTCATAGTTGCTTTAGAAATCTGATTGCATTCAGTTGCATTATTTCTGGAGGACCAGCTTTCTTCTGTGTTCTTTTTCATTAGAAAAACAACTGTTTAATCTCTATCAGCTGTTTAAAGAGTTTTCATTTTTACAAGAAGCTTTAGAAATTACATTAAAGTATTTTATTGTTTTACAGTAATTTGATTAGTTTCTTATGTTCTTTTTTAATGTTACTTATCTCCTACTTTCTGATGATTCATTAAAGTATTCACACTTCTTCACAATTCATGACAAGCATGTATATTTTCCATCAGCTCTTCACAATGAGCCTGAATTATTAACTATTTTTCAACATGTTGGAAATACATTTCCCCGTTCTGTGGTCCAACACCTAAGAAATTGGTACAGATTATCTGTGATTGGAGTGGGGTTTTTTCAAATACTTACAATCTTCTCTCAAGTGTTTCAGTTACTTGAGAATCTGGTTTCCAGTTTGCAAACAATAGCATCTTTGGTTTTGGATTAATTTAAGAACCAAAATATTTATCATCTAGGTAGGCTTTGAAAGTAATTTTTAGCCTCTGCATCTTGTCATACATGTAATTCTGTAGTATACGTGGTATTGCTTTCAAGCACGTCAGTTGATAAAATGTCTTGGGTCATGGAAATAGACAAGTAAAGCATGTACTCAAATGTATTAGCTGTTAGCACAGAGCATTCACTCCGCAAGGAGTTTTCAGAAGTGAAGTGAATTATGTGCGTTGAACAAGGGTATAATTGTTCCTGGAAGCTGATTTGTTAACATATGATAATACGTATGGTAATCAAGGTGGTGTCTTCATTTTTTCAGCTTTTTTTTTTGCAGTAGAGAACTCACAAAAGATGTTTAATGCTTCCTTATCACATGTAATATCACTTGCAATTTGGATTAACTCTTCACTTTTGTTTGCTTTTTGTAGATATACTTTGTATGTACAAAGACCTTATGTACAGAATTTTTCTTTTTGTTCCTTTGAATCAGCAGTGTTTTTGCTGAAGTGTCCAGCCTCACAATTCACTCACACAGTCTCATGGTTAATAATAAAGTCCAGTTGTATTCATGACATGCATCACTGTAGAAAATTTAGCTGCAGTTTTTTTATTTTCTCTCACTGAAAAAAGGAGAATATAAAAACAGGATTTGCATTATGATACAGCTGTATACTTTTCTTGATGAGATTTTGTGTGATACTGGAAAGCAGATTCAATAAGGGTCTTCATTACTAGCAAAATTAAGTTACTACAGCCACTGATCACACACGTTCGGCCTTGGCATGTTTAGCTAAGTGGGATCTAGATCATGTCCAAAATGTTACATTCACTTAATTTTCTTTCTTCATATAAAAGAATATTCACTTCTACCTTGAGCTCTTTTTTAGAGCTTTCATAGAAAAATCCTTGGCTTTAATAAACACTGATCCAAAAATTACATTTTAGGGTGGTAGGGGGTTTTTTTTCCCCAAAGAATGCACAGTTTTGGTTTGTTTATTTCATTTTTTTGGGGTATTTCCCCTGTCACATCTCCACCCCTTATGAAGTTTTATTGTACTTTATAATGGAACTGGGTTGATGATTGACTCTGGCCACTCTCTCATTCCTATACCCCTCCCATGATCTGGGGGAGGAAATAGAAAGAATGAATGTGAGAAAAACTACCTGCAGAGATAAAGAAAATTGAATAAGTAAATGGAATAGTAAGAAGGAAGATAGCAATGGAAAGGCAATCACTCATCCCCAAGTAGTGTACTTGTGCCCAACCAGTCTTTGAGTAATGGCTACACCCTAAAAACCATTCCCTCAATTTTTATTACTGAGCATGATGTTATATGTCATAGAGCATCCCTTTAGCCATTTGTGATGAGCCATTCCTGCTGTGTTTCCTCACAGTTTCTAGGCCATCCTCGCCTACTATATCTGAGCTTGTTTGACTTAAAAGCTGAATTTTCATCTTTCGTTTGTTTGGCAGTGCTCCTTCAGAAACAGAAGCCGAAAATACTGTATTAATTCTCGTCCAACTACACAACAGATTTTCATAGATAAGTCATTATTCTCATGATTATAGCTGAATTCCACAGGTCAGGGGAATATCGACATTCTTGTGGGAGAGAAAGACACAAAGTGGGCCAACATGGCCATCCAAGCTATTACATCATTGCCATGTTTAGGGATAAATTTAACTCTACAGTACGTAACATGTTTTAGTAAAAGAGACATTGCCTCTGAAATTCAGGACACTCATGCAACCGTGGATAAGTTGATAACTCTGAGAATGCCTAGAAGCAAAGTGTCTGAAAGGAGACAATTTGTATATTGACAATATTTTATCAATTTAGTGTTTTACAAATGTTTTCTGCTGATGCCTGATGCATTTAGACTTGTATATATGCTTGTGGAGCTGACAGTTTCTGAAGTTGATGAAACCTCTAAGAGGAAGAGAATTCACCTCTACACTTCCTTTTTTTCAGTCCAACCTTTGTCTGCCAGATAACACAATTTTAGCATGGCACTTCCAGCTGGATTTTCAACAGAAATGGACAAACAGAAAGGGGCGTTGGCAAATGTAGTGAGTGAACTTTACTGCTGATACTAACAACTAATAAATGACTGAGCAAACTTTTAGCCATGTGCTACTTTATATGTGTAAATACCAGCTGTAGTTAGATAAATTAGAAGAGATAATAAAGTGTCTAGGCTAAACAGGTATCTGAAATGATAGCTGTTATATCCAGACCTATTATAGAAGTTTTTATCTTAACAGAAGACTTAAGGTTTTGGAAGAATTTTGCATTTTTTAAAAAAAAAGAAGATTCAGACAGTCAGCTAGCAGGTTTTGACTTTTCTAACAAAAATTATCTAATTCAATCCATAAGAAAGAGGTCCCCAAAAGAAAAGCTTCTCTGGCTTTTTGTCAGAAGACATAAAAACTCTGAAAAAGGTTCACTGACAACATCTGACAGCATATTTTACCTCAGTACTGTAAATAGTTGAATACTCCATTTATGGAGGCTTTCAAAAGTGTAACAGATCATTGTAGAGTTGTTGCTTTTTTACATCATCATCATTAGGGATAATTTGTTGCAAAAGTATAATAGGACTCTTGTCAGTTTAGATTTTAGGCATTATCATCCAAAAAAAGGGAAATAGAATATGAGTGAAATATTTCTTCTATACCGAAATAAATTTGGCTTTTTTGTTACAGGTAAGATTTGGAAATACGTGTTTCCAAGGCATATAATTTTAAAAGGAAACAAAATGAAGTTTGGATTAGAGCAATAATATTACATCTCGTTTTGTTGTGGACAGAAAAACCAAGTGATTAATTCTGGTTCTGTGGGTCATAGAGGGATCAGACCCAATTCTCAGATATCTGGAGGTTTTTACTACAATTGAATAAGGAACATAGAACTAAAGAGAACTAACTCTAGGGAGAACGCAGTCCTCAGAGGTTTAGATTAATTAAGCTCATTAAAACAGTTTGGACAGAGTTTTCCAGCCAAGTGTAGCTGCTTGCCTGGCTGCTGGAGCAGATGACCATTAAGAAGATAATTTAAATGGCTGTTCTGCTGACAACTGAAATGCTGGCCAATCTAAAAAGAATTAAAGTCCCAAACCATGAATAATTGCTATCTACAGAGACTTGAAAGCAAAAAGAGCTGGTTCTGGTCCCACCTACTTCTTGTGCGTACAGAGTCACCACATGAGATTTCAGCTTCATGAAAATGTTCCTTGCTCTAGAAGGTGTTCCTCTTTGCATAGTTATGCTTATTTAAAATACCTAAACATGATGAGTTTTGAAAGTTATTCTCAATACTTTTTAAATTATTGATGATGTTTACAAATACTGTGTGATAATCTAGAAAACATTCTTGCCCTTCTAGACTAAACAAGAACTAAATTATTCCTGCACCTAAAAGACCATTAGATGTTATCCTATTCTATTCAGAAATTGTGATTCTGAAAGTGCGCTTCTTTCCTCTCTCCAGTCTCATACATGTCTTTCGTGTGACCTTCAGAGTATTTTATATGTATCTTTGATTCTGTATGATTCTTAAATTCCTCTTCTGAAAATCAAATGTGAACTGTTTCAAATGTCTTCAAGATATGTATTTACTGTTTTAATGGCAAACTATTCTTACAAAGCAGTATATAAGTTTTGATGAAAAAAGCTTTTCTCCACTTTCTGCTGCCAGTGGCAGAAAATTGGCAGAAAGGCATGAAAGAGAAGCCAGGTATTGATAGTATCACTGTGTGCAGTCCAGTGCTAGGTGAAATATTTTAATTCATTCAAAAAGTTCTTTTTCATCAAAAGTACAAATTTCATCAATATCAGAACATATTTTTGAATTTTTTTTTTCAACAGAGTGATTGACCAAATTTCGAATAGCAAAGGAAAAGCTTCTGAGTGCTGACCATTTTAGTGTTTGAAAATTGTTGGTAGGTGACTGAGCACCACAAGGCAAGGAAAATCAGAAAAGGAAAGCAAATAATTGTAAGGAAACTATTTTTTATGTGAAAACAGATGGTGTGATTCTTATGGCTGTCCTTTGCAGGGCCAGGAGTTACGGATTTCTTCCAACTCAGGATATTCTATGATTCTGTGAAAGAGGCCTGCTTGTTTTCCGGAAAAAACCTTAGTCCCATAGTTGAGAGTTAGAGGAAAAAAGTTGTTATGGGAACATTGACTAGGGGACTGAGGAGTGTGCTAAGTAGTTTAACTATTGGTAGACTTTGCGTGGGGATCAGAGTTATCTTTAGTGTATAAGGTTAGATAATGTTTCTTTTTCTAAAGTAATAAATCTCTAATTTACCCACAGTTTTGTAAAGTTTTTGGCAGAGGACTCTACTCATTTGACAGTATTTGTAAATTTACATGTTATTACCATGTAATAGTTGTAAAGTTGAACCATACCATACCACGTAAAGTTGAACTCAAAGCCTCATCTTTTTATATCAAAACTGTCCTGGCATAAGTAAGCAGAGTACTCTGAGCTGTGGTGGTCACTGAGACTCAAGCTGTCAGTTTCTGATGGAGAGATGATGTTTTGGTATAAACTGCAAAATCTGAGCTCTATTCTACCAATAGGAAAAAGAGACGTGACCCCATAATTGATTTGTTTGGGTTTGGGGATTTCTGGAGCTATAATAATATAAAACATGTTTGGAATTCCAGATGTTCTCCACGGTAGAACACCTTAGTGTTAGATTATAGTAAGTTCATCCCCCTTACAGTTTGAACAGCACATTTCATAACCGGTTTCAAATTCAGCAGCATTAGAGTAAGCTGTCACATTTAAACATGGAAATCACTGCAAACTACCTCCAGATTACAAAGTGTGCTGAGTTTTGCTTGAATTGAGTCTTTGTGAAGAAGGATAACAGATTGTCAAACCAACTAAAATAAAATATACTAACAAAAATAAAAAAAAAAAAATTCTGAAACAAGGTAACCCCCAGAGTTTTATAAAATTTAAATTCTCAAGGACATTCCTTGTGCTTATAAACACAGAAATGAAATAGAAAGAATAAATCAGTAATTTTAGAAGTGTTTCAGAAAACATCTCAGTGTGAAGATCCTTAAACTTCTAGGGCCAGGGTAGACAACTGGTGTATGCCTGAATCCACCTTAGGTTCAAACCAGACGAGAAGCATTATATGTCAAAAGAAATTAAATTAATTTCCAAAACTCAATTAACTCTTTTGTTCTTAAAAAACTACAAATAATTGAGGATGTGCCTGAAGTATCACTCTTGTGGTGTGCCATTCACGGCAATAAGTGTTAAAACTTTTTGGATTGCGTGAAGGGAATGGAAACGGAAGTCCTAGAATGTATTTGTCTAAGGGAAAATCAGTTCTTTAACAGATCTGAACTGTGATAGTTTGGTAGTATGTTTTGTGTCAAACTAGGACTAGATCCACTAGATGGGATTAGCACTTTAAAGGAGACGGAGATTCTTGTCTGTCTTTAACAAACCCTCTCCTTCTAAGTGCAGTAGTTTGTGTAGCAACTTAAAATCTTAGTGTATGGTAATCTCAGCATAAAATTTTAGCATTTTAGTATTAGTCCTGCATGAGGTTTAATAAATGCCCAAGAATGCCACAGACACAAAACTCATTCCTGATGTTAGATACTGAGATCCACATTCTGTTGGCCACACTATCTTGGTTACACTAGCTGGTGAGTTAGGAAATTTGCATATTTTAATTTGAAAATTCATTTTCATTAAGGACCCTTTTAATAGATATAGAAGTCTTATTTGCTGTGAGCTTTGTGCAGAATCAGTGCTTTCAAGATATCATGGGGGGTAGAAGTAAATTACCTCAGTAAGTGTATTGTTTTAGCTGAAATCTTCTGATGAAAGATGTATTCTGAAGGAATGAAGTTTACAAAGATGATGGAATATTATACAACCTTGCTTTAATGGTTGGGAGGAGGAAAAGGAAGAAAAACGTATATAGGTTGTGACCCCATGAATTTGAAGACGTCATTCTATATAAATTACACCCTTTCAGATTGCATGGAAGTATAACACAGTGAACTATAGCAGTGTACAGTAAACCCTTGAAATAAGCTTAACTACACCCTAAAAGGTGTGTATTTAAGGCGCAAGACAGGACACATTTGTTTATAAATTATTTCCTTCCTTTTACCTCTCTTAATAGCTTCATGACTGTCTTGTTAATTTAGTTTAATTTCTATTTTTTATATAAGTTTTTGAACAGAAGTTGACATAAAAGCCTGTGTGAACAGGTTTGCTTGGTTCTGTTTCTATAGCAACATGGGTGAATAGAAGAATGATTTCTTTTAGGAACCTTTCCTAAAAGCTATTTTGTACCCTATAACGATATCTCTAGATTGCCATCCCTTGTCAGAGGTGAACAGAGTTCACATCAAGGGTCAGCTTTGTTCCTTGTGTTTGTAGATAATCCACTGCAATCAAAAGACTGCACTGCTCTTCTTTTGCTTTGTGATGCTGAACCAATTCCATTCTCCACTATGCACTGATGATAGGAAACTCAACAAGATCTTTGTTTTTCAAAACATAACAAATGAACTAGGACTAGATCAACTGTTGTACTGTATTAAATGTGTCTCTGGCACCTACTTTGAGTTCTTGATTTTTCAGTTATGTATCCATTTGTAAATAATTTACCTTATGCATCTTACTCTCTGGAAAAGCCTGAAATATTAAACAGCAAGTTGAACAGTTGAGTTCAGTGCCTTAATTAAGAGAGAGATAGATCTTGTTTAGTAGTATTGATCTTAGTAAATCTTGAGACTTAGTACACAAATATCTTTTGTTGAAGTGTGAATGTCAGCTACATGAATAGTGTAGTTTTGATACGTCAAATTATCTAATGTTGAGGAAGTGTCTAGTCAAAGAAAGTCAAACAATTCTTTACATTGTATTCTATAAAACCACAGCAGTAAAGCTTGCTAATCATACTTAATAATTATGAATATGTATGCAATTTCTCATGCTTCCTACCCATAAAGATAATGAAAGACATGCTTTTTTAACTCTGACCTATGTGAAGGATAATGCCTGTTAATAAATATTGTATTTGTGAATCAAAGTACCTTTTTCTTTCTCAAAACCTAATTTCAATAAATGTTTTCTGAGACAGAATTTTATTCTCATAATAGTGATTTGAAAGTTTCCTACCTCTATATAGTGATGGTAAATCCTTTGTCATTTTCAGTCAAATAATTAAATTGCTCTCTGCTCCACATTTGTAACTTTTTAATTCGTTAGCTGTTTTTGATCCTAGTGATGCAATCTTAAAGATATTAGGTTCTCTGTCTGTAAAGGAGATAGACAAGTGTCTGTGCCCTGCAGAGGAAGCGCAGCTGTTACACATCAGACAATCTCCAAGGAACAAAATTTTTACTAATGAAAGGCACAGGAATTTTGACTTTAAAATTTCTCTTCCTTTCAGAACTACTGGCTTATTTGCTTGTGGAAAATATATAGCTGTTTCTTTTGACTAGCTGTGCCTATTTTTATTGTTTAAGTAACTTTGATTTGAAAATTGATAACTAAGAGGTTTTTAATTGTTCAGTTGAGAAGATTAATTGAGAAAATTAACACTTACCAAGAGAGGTTAAGAGATTATTTTTTTGAGAGTCTTTTAGGGATATTTTCTAAAAATCATAGTGGTAAACAGTGAGCAGTCTTGACAGTTCAGGGAACAGAAGATCTAAAAGATACTTTATGCTAGCTGTGCTTTGAGAATTTCATGGGGAAATTAATTTATTCAAAAATAGGCCTAGGGCAAGCTGTAAAGTGTATTAAAAAGACTAATAAATGATGGCTGTGGTCCTTGTGGTGATATCACTGTCTCAGTACAGATAATTGGAAGAAAATATAGAAGCACAAAATAATAATTTTAATGGAACTAATTGTTACTAAGATACTCAAGGAATTTTAGAACTTGTCAAAAAGAAGTACAGGCTAGAGGTAGTCGTCAATACATATAAAAGAAAGATCTGATTAAACTGGAGTCAGACCACACTAAGTGTTTCTGTATAATCTTAAATATAAATAGTATTTCTTCCCTGCTGTCTTCCCTCCCTTGTGATCTCACAGGACCTTTTACATTTGGTACAAAATAATTTCAGGCTTTTGTCTACCTGCATCTGGGTTTGTTTTGTTCCTTTGTATTTTTTCAAAATTTATTTTTGTTTTGCGTGTTATTCTTGTGCCTTTTATCTTAAGCAGCATGGATATATTTTACTGTAGTTACAAATAATGTGATTTTTAATAGAGTGATCCCCTACCAGATAGTGGAATGATCTGAATAGGTGGTTTTGCAATGCCTGTTTATGTTAAAAAACAGTTTTCTTTCAGAAAGACAAACATTTGTTGTCGACATCCTGAAACTATGGAAAGTATGTGCTACTAGATACCTCCATCTTACCATAAGACAGGTGAATGATTTTGCATTTCAGTGCGTGACCATCTGCTTTGTACTTCTGGTACATCTATAGCATCAATTAAAAAACTGTGGTTTTAGTGGAAAAATTAATAGTGGTGTGCTTAAATGGCATATGGATATACCTATGCAGAAAGAAAATCATCTGCACACTTGTTATACAAGTAGCATTACAGCAATAAACACCTAGTGTGTGGCAGAAACACATGTGTTTATCATATTCAATTGAGCAATATTGGGAATGCAGAGCACGATGAAATTCATTGACATTCTTACCATAAAGCTGTCATTGCAGCACTGATAGCTGGTGATAGTTCTAGAAGCACATGTCAAATCTGTGCTTATGTTTTTTGACATCTGTTGATGGAAGCTCTCTTTTTCTATTTGAGCTGGACAATAACCTTGATATTCCTCATGAACGGTATAAGCCCACAAATATTGTTTCAAGAAGGTTATATTTGCTTGTGACTTATACCTGTCATAGCAAATTAGCAGATTAAAACTGATCATAAAGCAAACATTGGCACATCTGAAATAGATCCTCTTACAATATTAAATCTTTAGTCATTCTGCACACAGGCTATACCTATCTGGTTGAATTTCATGAACCTAAAAGAAATTTATTAGAATTTATTTGGTGGTAATTATGTAGTTCCCTTCTCACCCACCTTCATTCTCATTTCTGGCCTCTCCCTCCCCATAATAATCCTTCAGTAAGAGCACTCTTTCATGAAACAGAAGTGAGCTTATGGAATAGTTACGGGAAAACAATGTTTAGAAACATAACAAGCTTTCTATCTTTTCTTTAGAAGGAGCAGACAGACTCCTTTAGGAGCAAAGTGTGGCAGCAGCCCCATGTATAAACCAGAACTACTTCTTTTTTCTTCTGTATCCATTGCTGACAATATTACAAAAAATTTCAATAGCAAAAAGTACAATTAGTAGTAAATTACCATTTTTTAGTTGAATCAGCTACAAGTTTCTAAGCCCAAACTATGCACCTGCAGGAAGTTGTTACTTTGGGTTTTTTTCACCATTATTATATTATGCATCTACTTTACTATTATGATAAAAAGTCAGTACAGATTAAGGCATTTGTATCATAATTCTTTAATGACTGGGGCTAAGTGACTAATGCTTTTTTGTTTTTAATTTACTTTTAAAAAATGTATTTATTTATTTTCCTGACATCAGTTGGCAAGCTTTTCCTTTGAAATAAACTAGTGTATAGAAAAAAATTGGACTGGAGCATTAGTTAAAAAGATTCTTCCGTTACCTTTTAGCAATGAGATACACCATATGAAGCAGTCTGGGAATTGAATACAACTGATAAAATTAAGGTCTGCCGCAAAGGCAAAACTATTTCTGTAGCATTCCAAAGATCAAATAGTGATTTTACAGGCACCATCATTCAAAAAAAATCATCCTTTCAGGACAACCTCAAGTTCACTTACAATCTCCAAATATAATTACGCGTTTAGACCATAGTAGTACTTTCTAAATGGTAGTGTAATTCTTTCCTAATTTGTGGTTGCTTTGTTTTGTTTGATTATAGTGATTATGATAATCGTTAGTAGCAACTAGTTAGGTGCTGCTGCTCATATCATCAAACAAACTACAGTGTGAATGTGCACAGACAAAATTTTAATCTTGAAAATTCTTTTTTAACAAAAGCAGTTTTGTCATTTTAGATGCAGCTTGATTTTGTGACAGAATTATGGTTGTATTTCCATTTGATACAGAGTCTCTATTAAAGTACACATGCTTTGAAGTTATAGACAAATGTAGTGTAAAATAAGATTTTTAGGTGTGGAAGTCAAAATGAATTTGAAGTATTCAGTGTTAGGATGGGGACTACCTCTAATTTTTACTTACTTTTTATTACTAGTTTACTCTATATAACTTTGTTTTAACTCTTTTTCTTGTGTTAAGCCCACTCATTGGGTGTTATTTTTAGATTTTAACCATTACATGAACTCTATTTGCAGTACAGAAAGATAAATTGGTATTTCGCACTAACATTTAGTGGTGCTTTCCAACTAACGTGACACCATTAGATGATCCTAAAGAAAGATGGATAAATCAGAATGTATCTACAAATGGCTAAATCTGATCTAGGTTGCTGGGGAATAAGAAAAAGGTTTTATGACTTCTCAGAAGCAGTAAAAAGCCACAGATTTCTTGTGCTTCTGTAATCCACTTCTGCACAACATGTAATATATTTCTACTATTTTGGCCTCTTGCAAGGTTTTCATTATGCTGAAAACCTGTTTTTGAAACCAGCTTCAACTTAACTAGAAGAAACAGCTTCTTGTTAGTATTCACATTTCGTGTTGTCGATGGAAAACTTCCTGTTAATTCAAGCGGGCTTGATTGGTCCAAATGAAAGAGCTGCTTGTCAACAGTTTCTGAAACAGTAGGTGTGCTGGAATAGAAAGCTGGAAAATCATGAGTAATTGTTTACAACAACTGTGAAGAGAAGTGTGAATACAGATAAGTCTTTCTTTAAAAGCCTTTGAATTCAATTTGATCAAACAGTGAAATTTATATGTATATTTTGTGGTAGTCTTATTGGTTATCAAAGTATAAAAGCTAAAAGGCTTTTTTGAGTGTTATATTTAGACTTCTAGGTATGTCAGGGAATGCAACTGAAATTCTAAGTGCAAACCCAAAACTTGCAAATGAAAGGAAAATAAATACTGAAAAGATAAATAAATGAAGAAGCTTTGGTTCTGTGGAGACCTCGCAGAGAAAATGAGAGGAAGAGATTCTCTTCCAACCCTTGCCTTTATGCTAGGCTACAAGGCTTTTCAGGATCAACCAGAAAACTCAACTGTTTCAATATCAACCTTCATTTTCATGTTAACAGAAATCTATTGGTCATCAGCATTGCCACAATGACCCTATCCTGTCTCTGTCTCTACCCTTCTTGTCTGCATTTCCACATCCTCCATGGTTTTTACATTCCAGTAAGAAAATCTATTATTTAGATTTCTTCAATATACAACTTAAGTGGTAAAAGGCTATTATCCTGGAGATAACTACCCAGAGTACTGCAAAATACAAGCTCTTCTTATGTCTACCAGATCGTCCTTATACTGGGTGGATTAGACTTCACGTCACCCTGTAGTGAACATATTATTAGAGTGAAGAGAAAATCATACCTGAGCCAGAATAAATGACAAAATGTTTTTCCTTTCCTGCAACATTTTTATTCCTAAACTAGAAAGTAATACTGGATTCAGCAACAAACTTCGTCCAAGCCTGTAACTGGACTCCAGCCTAAGGTCCTAAATGCTTATTTATAAGAGTTCTGGACATGAATGTGTGACATCTGCTGACTTTTTCAGTGTAATTTATTCATCAGCAAATACACTTTTTCAGGCCTTGATGTTCCAGAAATTGCCGGATCTGTTTTTCTCAGTTCCTGTTGTGCACAGTAAGAGTAATATGATAACCTGTGACATAGGTGTATGATGTACAATACATTATTGTTTGTGAATTGGTACCACATGGCAGTATTGAGTACTGATAAGGAAGTAAGTAATTCAGGTACTCAGGAAAGAGTTTGAGTGTTGTGTAGTAAGTAAAAGCATGAATTCTTGACAGTAAAAGAGCACAGCACAAATGTGAACTTACTGCTTTTTAAACATGAACATAACTTTTTGATTAATAGATTGGCTGCTGAGGTGGTACCATTGCTGATCCCTTCAGTTTTGCAAAAACAAGGGCAAATGCTTGGGCATTATTAAAGCTGAAAGAAGAACAAAATCTGGATTTCTAAAGAAGACAAGTAAGAACAGAAGCCTGTGTAATCCTCCACCCAACACCCTGAATTTAGAGCTGAAATCATGTGTTAATTTCAACTAAATACAGACAAAATATTGTTGCTTGCATTATATTTTTCTAGTCCTTTATATTTTCTAGACCCTTTCCATTCTTGTGTCATGTATCATAAATTATGTGACCTACATCCTTCCCTTTGAAGGGACCGTATCAGCCTATAGATCATGGGGATTAGAAGCTATTACTTACTGGTTTGCCTCAGACATAGTTTGCTCATGGTTTTAGAAAAAAATTATTTGCTGTCACTGCCTTCTCATATATCTATCTAATTAATCAGGAATTCTTGTGTCTCCAGTTCTGATATAAAGTTTTAACTAAGATAGGTAGTCAATGACTGGAATGCATTCAGGCCAGTTAATTGTCTGCAGGGGTGTAACCATACAGATGCCAAATTTCATTTCTTAACAATAATTTTCACTTTTAGATCTTTTAGGTTCATATCTCTGAACTGATTTTCCTGCTCTCGGTGTGACTGTTTGTGCTACTAATTACTAATTTTCTGTAGCAAGTAACCTAGGAGGAATGATTCTGGAGAGTGTACTGTACCCAGTTTTTAATAAATTCTTCATACTACATTATTTTTGTTTATCTTTTACATGCCATCTTTCTCTATCCTGTCATGGTAGGAAAGGTGTCCTGAATTTACTAACAAAGTAGAAGGAAGGTAGAAGAAGAGTTCATGCAAAAGGAAAATCGATGCCTTAAAGTGAGAACTATTGATAATCTAAGAGATAAGCCAGGGCTAGAAGAAAAAGTTTAGTGTCGAGACGGTACTGCCTTTTTGATAGCTTTGTTTATTGTCTTTGAATTCTGTTCTCCTCTGCCTGTTCAGAGCATGTTGATAAGCTTTTCTGCGCTTTTCTTTATTTCTCTATTGTGATTTAGATGATCTTCAGCTTTGTTGAGGTGGGGAAAATGGTTGCTGTGAACAGTATATATTTTTCTGTTACAGTAATATATTGCTATGAAGGATAAAATTTATGTGTCATAGCTTTCAAGTGCATTGCAGAATAACATATTTAACAATATTTAGAATATTTCACTATGCAGCTGTGCTTTCTCCCATTTAGAAATCATTGAAAAGATTATCTGCATGTAATTACCATTATTATGTGTATCACGATTTGTGTAGCAGGTTCAGAACACCTCAGAAAAATGCAAAAGTTTTCTGAAACATATAATTTTGACAATTTACTTTTTATTACTTTGGTGTTGTTGAAGGTTTTTTTATAGAATTGTAGAGTGGCGTTGGTTGGAATGATCCTTCAAAGATCATTTAGTTCCAACCCCCTTACCATGGTTAGGGACGTCTTCCACTAGACCAGGCTGCTCAGAGCCCCATCCAACCTGGCCTTGAACAGTTCCAGGGATGGGGCATCAACAACTTACCTGGATGTCCTGTTCCAATGTCTCACCGCCTTCTGAGTAAAGAATTTCTTCCTAACTTCTAATCTAAACCTGCCCTCTTTCTGTTTAAAATCATTGTCCTATGTCTTGTCACTATTGCAAGTCCAATAGACTTGTGGCTGTTCAGCTTCACCAAGTGATCCCAAATCTGCTCTTTGCTTGTAGGTGGGAGTGACTTCAGTGCCCCCACATCCACCTGGAGGATCAGGGACTTGAGAGAACTGGGAAGCCTGACTGCTAGGTGAAGATTGAGGCTAAGATCTAATTGAGCACCTCAGCCTTCTTTGTGTCAGTCACCACGAGTTCAACCTGCTTGCTTATTGGCAGTGTACACTCTCTTTGGACTTTCTTTTCTGACCAATGAATTTATAGAATCCCTCGTTATTCTTCACGTCCCTTACCAAGTCCTGTTCCAGATTTTGCTTGGCTTTCCTGATACCATCCTTAGACATTTGAACCATATCCCTGTACTTTCCCCAGTTCACATGTCCCTGATTCCTCTGGCTGTGCATTTCTGTCTTACTACTCAGTCTGAGGAGCAAATCTTACTCAGCCATGCTGATTTCCAGCCTGCTTTGCTCAATTTCCTACTCATCAGGATAGAGAAGTCTTGAACTCTTAAGAAAAGTGGCCTTAAAGAGCTGAATTTGTTGTTTATGTGAAACATAGAGTGCTTTGGTTTACATGGCATGGGAGGACATAGCACATCCTTAGTGATGAATATGTATTTGATATGCCTGTGTATTTTTGTGAATCATATTTTCTGATTTTTACTTTTGACTGTCGTGTTAAGCTAGTGGGAAAAAGTACAGAAATAGTTCCTTTGTTTCACCTGAATTGTGTGTTAGAAGGAGGGTCCTATCAAATTTTTTCAAGAAGAACCTAAATTAAATTCTATGTGACAGTTTCGGTCTCTTCATTTAAGTCTCCCATGTGGAATGAATGGAAGAGCTTAGAGAGTCCTCCACGTGCAACAGGAAAAGAGTAAGGGATCAGGAGGCTTGTAGTTAGTTAGTTTGCATGTACAGATGTTCCGCTGGAATTTACATAACCTCAGTGGATCATCCTAACTTTGACTGGTAGTAGTACCAATTCATCTGATGCAGGAAAAGCATGGAGTGCTGGTACTTGTGGTCATGACTACTATCACATTAAAGTCAACATGTTTTATTTTGCAGAATATTTCAATTTCTTACCACGATGTAAAAATAATTTGTCTGTTTTGTCCAGTTTTCTGTTATCTTAGGTGGTGGTTAGCTGCCACCTCGCAAAATACAAAGGCTGAAAATATTAAAGAAAATCATGGTAGACAAAGTTGAGGTTGTTATTAAAGCCTCTTCCAGGAGGCCTTCTGCTTGCTTATTTTTGATTTTTGTGTACAGGCCTGATGGTGTAAAACATAGAAGCAATTTAATGTAGCCGATTCGTGGGAGTACTTGTGTGCTTAAGCTGAATCAGATGCACGGATATCTACTGGATGTCTTCTTTTATCTCTCTATCACTGCAGTTTCACCACTGTGTTGGCATGGCATTTGATGATCCTTCAATCAGTTTTTCCCCCTTCCAAGCAGAAGTCTCTTGATAGTTGCTTTACTCCGCTCTTTCTCACTTCTGAACATAAATGCCATAGCCCTGTGCATGAGTCATGTGAATATCTTCCTGTGCTTTCACTAAGCTCTTGAACTTTTATGTATGTACAAGGTGGAGTTTCTTTTTGTTTTGGTCATTCACTTCCTCAAGTCTTCTGGAGAAAAGATTTAGAGTCAATGATTATACACTATTGAAACAGTACACAGTTGAAATTGAGTTACAGTTTCAAAGGCATAAAATGTATTTTCTTTGAAAGAGGGTAAAATTACCTGATGTGTACCTGTAGAGACTGATATGCAAAGGAGGGGGTATCCCTAACAATGGCAACTTAAATTATAGTCTGCTTTACCTGGGGGGGAGAGAAAAAAAAAACAACCTATGCTGGTCTTCATCCTTATTGTGTTATGAAAATTTTTTTGCTAACCTTTCTGTTTGTCTGGAATATTTTTCAAATACTCAAATTTGTGGGATTTCCTATATATTGTTTAGAATGCCTCCTTCCTTGATGATACCTTTATTTCCAGAACATTCTCCTGATAATCAAGTTCCTCTCCTTTTTTTCTTCATCTCAATTTCCATATGCCCTTCAAAATTTGCAGACTGTTACATCTTCTTTCAATTGTCACTTAGCCAGCTTATAAGCAGCATGCCAATATTTACCTCTGTGATCTGCTTCCATAAATTTGTCCTTACAGAGCTGCTCATGCTGCTTCTGCCTTTATTTTACTGACTGCTAATTCACCTTCTTTATTTTTGTTACTGAACCAAAAGATGTATTTCTTGTGAAATGTTACTGAGATCTTTTCAAGTTTATGCATCTTTTCATATGTTGTTTTATGCTACTTCTTTCTTTGTCCATACAAATCAAAGTTGTATTGTTTAAATTTTCTGCCATAATGTCTCCTAAACTATCTGTAGACTCCCTACATGTCATATGATCTTTTTTCAAGCATACAGCAACAACATTATTAGGGCATTCTGGCTTGCCTTGATTGCATCTAATTTTTTCCTTTATGCATTTAGTTTTAATTGTGTGACTAAATCTATATGTTGCTTTTTATCTGTTGGTTTGGTGTTTATAAAAAACATTTCTTACGTTATTTTTTCTGCTGTTGTGGTGAACTGATGTGAATTTTCACACATATTTAACCTATCTTTTGAAATCTCTGCATATAAGACATGCAGCTAGTATGGAAAGACTGTTCAGCCATCTCTGCATTTCACTTTTCTAGTATTCTCTAAACAATATGCTTTATTAATAGTAATTTATAGTAAAATATATGAACATAAAGGGATTTTACAGGTAAGTAGAGCTGAATGATTCAGTATCCAGTTTGTTTTTAATATGTCTAGTTAGCAATTACACATCAGATAGCTTCTATTAATTTAATTTTATTAAAGGAATAATGAATTTAAGTTAAATGAAGAGTACCTGGGGAAGAATAAATTATACTAGGCCATGAAATCACTTGCCATTAAACAAAATGTCCTGATATTTTTGTACAGTTCAAATACTTTTGTATTAACTATAACGTGATTCAAAACCTGATTCAAGATAATGTGATTTGTTGGACGCGAACTATTAAGAAGGGATGGCATTTGAAAAAACCCCAAAACATATGCTGATGATTTTCTGATGTCGTTTTGGGATACTGTCCTTGTATTGGGTCATTAATTCTATTTCAGTAAAATATCAACAAGTTTTCATAGCTATCCACTTGGAATTTTGTAAATAATAACCTGCTTGTTTTATTCTTTAGGAATGACATTTGATTAGTGCATTTTATTGACACTGAAAACAGGCCATGTACCCTCTTTTCCAATTTTGTCTTGCAAGCAAGTGAATGCCCTTTACAGTTTCTGAATACTGAAAAACTAAAAATAATATCCTACAAAGACATTTAAAGTAATAGTGCTTGCTGACTAGAAGCACCTTAGTAGTATCCTGCTAGAGAAACATCTTTCAATAGGGAAATAAACACAATGCAAATAAATCTCAGTTAATCTCAGTTATTAAAAAATGGAGATTAGTTGAATAAAAAGTTAAAGGTTCTGCCAACCTTTTGCTTTTAAGCACCTGTGTGAAAGCTCTCAAGGGTATACTGTATAAATATGGGTTCTGTCACAAGCATGACTTTAAATGTTTCATGACTTCTGCTTCAAATGCTTCTACACTGCTAACAACTTCAGTATCTATAATAAGCACATTTCAAAATAATTTTTATAAACTTGTTACTGTTTATCACTTAGCCTGTATTTAAGAAAGTAAAATTATTCCCAAAATGCAGAAAATTTTGAAACAAACGACTCTTAGTGAATCATTTGTAAATCGTGCTTGCTGTTCTTTCTAATAAACTTTACAGAGCTTTGAACTTAATTTTTTCTGCTCATGACCTTAAAATGATTCCTCTTTTCTTTCAGAACTTGATATTGTGGCAAGGTGTCTCTGAACTATGAGTACCAGACATAACAGCCTTTCTTTGAAATTTTGTAAGACAACTTTTTGGGTTGTAAGGCAGTCTGGTGCTTGTGAGTTCAACTACTGAAGGAGTGTTCTGCTGTACAACCACTTGTGAGTAGCAGGACTTGCGAAGTGGCACCTGGAGTACTGTGTTCACTTCCAAGTTTCCCAGTACAAGAAAGACATTGACATACTGGAAACAGTCCAGAGAACAGCCAGCTCCACTAAAAGGAAAGATTGAGGGCTGGACTGGTTATCCTAGTAAAGAGAAGGCTTGAGGAATCTTGCCCACGTGCACAGATATCTAAAGGGAGGGTGTAAAGAAAATGGGTCCAAGCTCTTTTCAGTGGTGTCCAGTGATTGAACAATGGGTAATTGTCACCACTGATCCTCTCACACCTATTGTCTACTGTCCTGTCATTGGCCATGAAGTGAAGCAATGGGTGCCATCTGAACATGAGGAAACACGTCTTTTAGTATGAGGATGACAGACCACTGAGGCACATTGGTCAGGGGTGTGGTCCTGGACAATCTCTCGTAGGTGGTCCTGCTGGAGCAGGACAAATGACTTCCAGATGTCCCCTCTAGCTTCAACCATTTTGATATTCTGTGGTTAATTACACAATTAAAATGTATAGTTGATAGCATCAAACATGATTTGGCTACCTTTGTTTAGTCTTCTACAGCCAACAAAATTGTAGTGGTAGACACAGATGATGAGTAAAATCAGGCTTTTTCCTAGAAGTCTGGGTAAGTTCATCAATCAAGTAGTAAATAATGTGCTCTTGCCCTTCTTTTATCCATCTTGTGACAGCTCAGTTGAGGTAAGTGCTCTCAGATTGACTTGAAATCAGCATTAGTAAAGACTGTGTCAGCTTATGCTGCATGATAACAAACAAGGAAATAGTTTCATAGCAGTATCATGTCCATTGAACGATAGTGGGGTGGCTGTTTTGCAAATTGATGATTTCATTAGTCTGTATTAGCTGAAATTATACCTGGTCTGCTTTGTTTGGGGCTGGATATTTAAATTTTCAAATTTTATACAGTTTTTTTTGGTCACACACACAAAAAAACCATACTTAGAGTGAGAAATAAAGCTTGCCTAGTTGACTGTGAGAGCTGGACATTCTAAAGAGAAACTGAACATTGCAAAACTTAAATGGCTAAGAAAAACCTAACATGGAGGCAGAAATCAGTATTCCTAAAGTCATAGGACACACAATCTCTTGATATGTGAAAAGTACAGTACTTCCTAGAAGAAAATCCAAGTGTAGGAATTCATTTGTATCTTCCATTCTCAGATGACAGACAGATATAAAGCCTGTGGCTGAGAAGGTGGGAAGAACTGCATCTCTTGACCACCTGGCAGCATTCTGCCTAATGCAGCCCAGGGTTGTGCTGGCATGCTTTATGGATAGGGTAAACAATCAGGATTGTTAATACCAGAATTAACTGTTAGATTGATAGATTTGAGACATTCTCTGTTGAGAAACTTTCTGGTTCTGTGCTTTGAATCATAATGCATTTGTAGAGAAAAAGTAACGCATATATGTATATGTAAGGAAGAAGTAACATAATTTACCTAATAAATATTGCAATTTCCATTTTGCTAGCTTAATGTTAAATGATTTCAGGCATTATTTAAAAATTCTAAATCTTTTGCCACTCCTGTTTATAAACTACAGACCATATTCAGAATGGCTGTGTTCCTTCTTTCTCTTTTGTGGTTTCCTGCTTGGGTTTGGGGTTTTTTTCCTTTTTTTTTTCTTTTATTCTCTGAAACATGATTTTGCTGAGTGATTTTTATTCTGCTTCTTTCGTTTCTGGTCAGTATTCTAGCAGTTCTTGAGTGAACTCCTTAACAAGGAATCTGGATGTCTGCAGTCAAGTATTGTCCCTTTTATTAGCACTCAGAAGGGGTACCTGGCAGGGTGCAGCATGTTTGTACAAGATTCCAGTTGTTAGAAAGGTTCTCTCATGATCTCTGGCTGATGCAAATCTGACCTGAAACTGATGGTTAGTTTGTGGGTGCAGGCTGCAGAAAACATGTAGTATTAGTAGAAGAATACGGGTAGCTTCAAAACGGCTTTTCATGGATACTATTGCACTAACATTCACTACGTAAATTACTATTATGAAGAACTTGAAATATGTGTAGAAGACATAACCTTTCTGAAATGCCACATTAGTCCCTGATCCTTTATTCTCCACATCTGTCTAATGGAGATGTTGGAAAAATTAGTATGAAATACTTCCCAAATTTGTTTTACTTTAGGGCAGTGTTAATGTAAATTTGTCAAGTAAATTGACAAAAAATGTTAAAATGGCAGGAGGAAAAAGAACATAGGAACACAGCATCCTGGCATGCGTTTTGCACTTACTAGGTCACTCTAGTGACGTGCTCTCACTAGGCGTTGTTTAGTAAGTTTACTGAACTACTGATTAAGAAAATCAAACAACACAGACCTGAAAACACTCGCCACAGTCATGTACAACAAGAGCAACAGAGAAGAGGATTGGTATTGGGACAAACTTACATTTAGGAAATCTGTCTTAACAGTTTTCAGAAACTAGTGAGAGAAGCTTGGTTTGTATTGGGTCGTTACCCAGTTAAAAATAACCTTTCCAGGTCATGTAATTTTGTTTGCCGCAGTGAAATAAGTTTATTTCAGCAGAATGAGGCCGTTATTAGCTTGGCAGAGTCCACTTGTCAGAATTTTATGAAGCAGAACACCGTTTGGCTTGGAAATTCAATAAATACTGTAATGTGAGAGGAGTTAAACTCCAAGGGCTGAAGGGGCACAGTTTTGGGAATTTGTCACAAATGCATTGTTTGACACTTCGGTTGAGAAAGTATCAGGATATATGAAGAATGATAATTAAAAATCAGGCAGACATCTCTCTCATGATACTAGGTGATGTTAAATATATGGACTGAATATAATCTTGAAGTAGAACAGCAGTAATGTAAAAAGTGAAATTAAATGCTTTGCACTTCTATTTTTTCTACTTTATTTCTGCTACATGCAGTTCTTCTAACATTGGGATTAGCAGAGGGATGGTTTACCATGGTTAGAGGATATCTACAATTAAATGTAATGCAACTATTATTGTTTAAATCAGCATGGGAAAAATTTGCTCTGTGACGTGTATTTGTCTGAAATGTGGGAGGATGATTTTCTGTCTCCAGTGGGAGAGGCGTAGGCAAAGTAATTGCTCTCCTTGCAAGGTGAAACTATGCAATTCAGTCATGTAGTAATTTTAGAGGCAGGGATGAGGTAGTCAGCGAAAATGGTTGGGGTGCCCTCAAGCTATCCAGACTTTCTGCTTGTACTTCGAACAGTATCATTTGAAACAACTCTCTTAAAGAATTTCCTGTTCAAATAAAAAGGTTACTTTTGGATGGAGTAATTTTAGGTTTCCAGTGCTACATGGTAATATTTATAGACAATGAGCTAATTAACCTCTGAATATATGGTGGAATATTGATTATGCAATGTCATTCTGTCAAGACTGGATGTTTTTTCTTAAAGAAAGGTACATCTGACATATGAGTTACTGTCTTGAAATGAAATGCTAGTTGAAATGCCATGCTTTGTACTATATACAAATCAGATGAAGCTATTTTAATAATTCTCCCAAGTATTAATATCAGGTAATTTCTAGAAGGTGAAGGATTCCCATGAGGAAGTTAAGTGTTGAATCACAGAAAGAAACAGTTGTTAACATATTCTAAATTATATTATCTTTTCTTGCATGTATTATATCTCAACTGTTCAATTTGTTTTTCTTTGTTAAAATTGATGTTACCTGTACCATCACTTCATAACAGTTCCTCCCTGTGTAATGCTACTGAGTCCAAAGAATATACTGTTGTTCATTTGATCCAAGTACTACCTTCATTATTACTTGGATAATGCTAACATACTGTTTGGTATCACTACACATGTGGCATATGAGAACAATACGGTGTTTCAATATTTGCACCTAATTTTTTTATTTTATTTTATACTTTCCTTCAGTATGCTTGTATTTGTTTTTCTTTTTTTTCTCCCCATAACAGTTGTGATCTGCATCTTTTTTTTCAGTCTGCATAGAATTGTCTTCTCTTCACTGCTCTTACTTGTGTGATGCAGAAGGCAGTGTGTTGTGGTTGATATATCTGTATGTACTATTCAGACAACTATCCTGAAGATAATAGTAACTTGTAAATCTAGTCCCCGACAAGCACTGGAGAATAGTCTCTGATGTTTCTCTCAATTAGCGTAGGATACATCTCTCTCCCTTGGAAGTAAGTGTTCTCACAGAAGAGTATGCCTTGAAGTTACTTATTCGTTTAACGGTACCAGAGGGCCACTAGTCTTAAAATGTGTCTAAGTGTAGAGACTGATTCATATGTTTTAATTACACCTTTTTTTATGTGAATATTTTTTCAAATGGCTTGCCATATAATCAAACCTCTTCAAAATGACATGAAATTATTTTATAAACTAAAAAGCAAACACTTTAATTTCCACATTAATTGCATTTGGTTAGTAGTTATAACTCTAGTTGGACATGGAAGAGATCATTCACAAATTAGTAATTCCCAGAAGGCGTTTTAGCTGGGTAAGATGTGTGCACTTACGGTATATGGACACAGCTTACCAAAAGGATCTGTTCAGTGATATCCTGAAGCAGCAATAAACAAACATACCAGAATAATTGACACAGTTTGCTGACATTTCACAGTTTATATGCTGTCACATCTATATTAGTTTCTGGCAGCTGTGCATACTGGTGACTAAAGATAGCTTTTTTTTTCTGTTCATTCAGTTAGTGCACTTACTGTTATCTTCATGTTTTGTGGTTTTTAAATTATTATTAAAATTAGAAGTTTTAAATCATAATTTTAAAAGTCTGCAAAAATTTTAATAAGGAAGGTTAATCAGACAAAGGTTTTATAAAGAAAACCTAAGTTATATACACCAGAGAATTAAGAAATTATGACATAACATGCTGCTGAGGTTTGCTGATATTTACAGAATATTTTCTTTTGGATTTAAAATGAATTTTTCTTTGATCATGCTACTCTTTCCAGGTTCTTCAGTACTAGCAGATACTGTACTTAGATCCAAAGGGTAGGCAGAGATTTATATTTTGATTTATTTCACTTTACATGCTACAGTTTGATTTTTCCTCAGGGTTTTTTTCTTTATTTTTAAAGGATATTTCAGCTCTCAAGGGGAAAAAAAAAAAGAAATTCTTGGTATTCTAAGCACCTGGACCAATTACGACCTGAAATCATCTGAATATTTTATCCAGACAATACTGAATTTGTACACATTATCAATATTATAATACATTTATACTTTTAGAAAGAAAATAATACTAAAATTTTATTAAATGTAGGTGTTTCTAGTTGTTGTTTGCAGTATTATTAATAAGCATTCTATTTTGAGATTTTTGTCTCATCTAAGTGGATGGACACTAGGTGAGGACCTCCTTACATTTATGGCTGCAAGACCCACCTGCTTGATTTATTTGTCACTAAAAGAGAACTCTTTGGCATGTGGTCATCTGGACACCTCTGTTTTGTTTGGAAGTGGAAGGCGGGTGGTGTTTGAAGCATGGAGTATTGTCCTTTAACAGCAATATTTCCAGTACTGCTGAGACCTTACAGTTCTGTTTTTTCAGCCCTCATAAACATTTCTTTTTTTGCAGATGATAACCAAGTGTAGAAGTGGATCCCACTGTAGCAGTACTTGAATACAGAGAATATGGATGTTAGCATTTGAGTTCATTTGTAGGCAACACACTAGTTAAATTCAGTGCTCTGAAGCTGACTGTGAAACGTTTGCATGTGGTTCACTGTTCATTGTTTAACCTTCTCTGTATGGGCTCAAGTAGCGTTACGGTGACAAACTAGCTTCTACTGCTGAGGCCGTGTGGTATTAAAGGAACTATTGCAGTTGTGCTGGTGTACTCCTGATGCATTCTGGAGTGACTTGCGGTGACCCTTGCCTATATTTTATCAAGTATAAGCAACTAGGAATTCAGATGTTTTTATGTGTTAAACACTCATTATCAGCCACATACAAAAGTAAAAACTCTGCCGTTAATTATAATGAAATATTTCAGGTATTTCAACAATTGCTTTTTGACTTTATATTCCATTTTTGCTATTCTATTGTGTTAACTGACATAGCTATTGTTTTATGAATTCTCTAAGTAAATGTCTAATTGACACAGTTCACATTTTTCAACCCAAAAGCTCAGTTCACATTTTTCAACTCAACAATTTACCTAAATGAATAGGATAAGCAACACAGTTCGTGTAGATCTCACCTTAATCATCCTTGGAGCTAGCAACACTTATTCACCATTCTATCTACCAGCAACTTTTTGCTTATCTCTGCAAACATAGTATGCAAAGTTATGCTTTACATCTCTGAAAAGATAATTTTTTGCATCCTTGTTTACCTACTGCTAAATTTAATGAAAATTTAAGGAAGGTGTATTCTGAATGAGGAATTAAAACATTTTACGTGCATTGTGAAGATTAATGACATTGGTTAGGATAAGCACCTTTGAGCTTTGTATTGTGTCAGTGCATACTTTGATATAAATGCCCAAAAAGATGTCTAAGCACATTCGCAACAGAAATGGGGATGAGAAGCGTGAACTCTCCAGGGTATGAAACATGCAGACTGAAAGCATACATGAGAAGCACACATGCTTTTCAAACATGACATCATGCAGAAAAAAAACCCCTATGATTTTAAAACTCTGTCAGGTGCTACTAGCATTAAACTGCATTAAAATAATAATAAATACAATAACTAGAATAAAGAATATTTTGCTTTTAAAAGGAAGACCAAGTTTCATGTTTGTAAATGTACTAAAACACTTTTTTCATATTTGGTTCTTTAAGAGATTTTTAGGTGCTGCAACACAAGCAATGTTGTGTTGAAGAATCAGGCCTGTATTTGTAAAATATATGAGTATTTGCGTATGTTTGTGGGTTGCCGCTTTAAACCCTTAATGCATATGCAAAAGATTTCCTTGGTTAGGCTGGTAGAATGCTGCTAATGAAACAAAAGATTTTGATACATGCTTAATTTTATAGCACCAAAATTTTCCTAAAATTAATGGGAATATTTTTGCTTTTCTAGTTCAGTAGGTGATGTGCTAGATTGTGTCTGAAATAGTTTAGCTGTTTTGCAGTCAAAAGGAAACTTTCACTAACTTACGGTACTCAGTTTGTGTCTCCAAATCCAGATTCTGCATGTATGTTCTCAGAAATCCATAAGGAGAGAGATGAAGAGCACTTGAAAACACTTAAAACTGTCTCAGACATAAAATACTGCAGTGGTATATGAAGGTTGAGTTGAGTTCTGATTAGCAGTAGGACCATTAGTGAAGTATCTTGATTTTGCTCTTTCACCATTGGTCATGATTTGCAACTTTTCATGTATTATGTTTCTTGGCCTGGTAAATGAAGTCTAACAGACTTAATATTGTAATGTGCCTGATCAAAAAGAGATATTATCAGGGTCTGCAGATCATTGATCTTCTCTCTATATCAATTATGTAAACTACATCATAGAAAATATTGTTTTGGAAATAACAGTGTTTGTATTGCTGTGCAAAGTTTTGGAATATGATGCCAGCCACCTGCAATAGAAGTTTTTAGAAGTCTAGGTAGCTCAGGTCTACCTGAGAATCCCCCATATTTTATTACCCAGATAAGGATTCAGTAATTAAAGGTGTTTGTTTATGTGTGTGTTGTTTGCTTGCTGGTGGTAGGTTTTCATTCCTCCCTCTGTCCCCAGAAGGTTACTAGAGTTACTGCGATTATTTCTGTAAGGGATTCTGGAATTGCTTGGCTGGCCTTGTATAGCCTCATGATTTGAAACTAGTGAGGTGATTCAGAAATACCTGGTTTGGACTCAACCTTCCATTTGCTATGATTTTGAGAAACTTTCAGTAGTCTGTGAAGAAATTCTCTTGACCCGTGTATAGCTTCCTGATTGAATAGTTGAGACATTACCCTGTTTTCCAGCTCACCATATTCTACTCATCAAGTCTTACCAGGACTTTTAAAAAAAGTTTATGGGTTTTGTGTTCTGTTTTGGGGTTGGTTGGTTGGTTGGTTGGTTGGGTTTTTTTATTGTTTGTTTTGCTTTCATTTTTGTTGGGTTTTTGTGTGTGTGTAAAATGTGTTTAGAAGCCAGTATAGTGCTTTTCTTACTGCGTGGATTTGCTTTTGAAGCAGTTTATTTCTGCCAAACAGGGTAGTTGAGGTCATCTCCATGTCAGGTGAGAAGAAACGCCATTTGACACCAGACAGACAATTTCAGTTTGGTTGTTACCTTAGATACTGCATTCTCCCAAGTAAGACTAACAGTGACATTAAATTGTTAGCTGTTATGAATTACTGGATCTACTGGAAGGTATTTTTTTGTATGGGGGAGAGTGGATGGATCGTTTACTTGCTGTAAACTAAATAAAGCCTTTTAAGTTTACAAGGATAGCACTGTTTCATTCTGTTTTAGAGAGACAGGAGAGAATCAAAGAAACTAGCTATTCAGCAGGCTAAAATATTGACTTTAAACTAAGCAAAGCAAATTTTCAACTTCTAGCATTTATAAATGATTGCATTGTATGGTAAAAATACATATATGAAAGACCTCTCTGTTTCCTCTGAGAGAGATAACTACTTGAACTATCTCAAAAGCTTACATTGTGACCGAGTGGCAAAATCTGAGAATAATTAGCACATTTTACTCTCAGCCTTTTTTTTTTTCTGATTGATTGACAGATGCTGTTTCAGATCATTTTATTCCTAGTTTTCCAACAAAATTTGACTTGATTTTTAATTCTGTCCCCAAGTAGACCACTGTTGAGACTGTTCTGGTGTTGAGATGTTTGATGTGAGATATTGTAAGGAGTCATTTACTGTTCACCAGGTAGTTAGCAATACTTCAATATAAACACTGTTAAAATTTGGAGCAGACTGTTGTAGTCATGTAATTCATATTTTGTCAGTTTTAGTGTGGTCAGATTTTTACTTTTATGGAAGAGTTTCATGTCTGTGGTTAGTGCTCCCTGCTGCGAGCAAAACATGCTAATCCTGATTTTGAACTAGTGTATGTATTGACTGTATCTTTTCTGAGATAAGGAAGTAGAAAACAGCTTATTAAGAATCTGCTTTCTGCTTGTGAAAGAAGGTGGCAACACTCGATAGAGCATCAAATCTTCAATGAGTGCAAACAAATGACTTGAACTGAAAATTCAGTTCTGTAACTACAGATGACATTTTTAGAATTTAATATCAAGTTAATATGAAAATACGATTTAAATTGTTTATATTGAAAATTAATTTGTTTTCTGACATCTATGTGAGATTCTTTTAAAATACCTGTTATAAAAGAGTGTGGCTTTTACAGTATCAAAAAGTAGTGGTAGTATATGTGATTTAATATGGGCTAAAAGATTGCATTGTATTGGGGTCTTGGGGGAGGGTGGTTTTTTGTTAGTTGCACAGCAAGTAATGGAAATTGGCCAGCCAGATTAGTTTCATGCTTTCATATTATAGCATAGCCTTATTCACTGGATTTTGCATTCAGAATTTTCTTACCTGTATTCTTCAGAATATAGATAAGATTTTGGATTTTGGAGAGCAAGGATGGTATTTTAGTCTTTTGGCCTTTAATGCTAACATAATCAAAGCAAGATTAAAAGAAACTCTTATATTAAGGTACATTTTTCGTTTGGTTCTCTGATTTATGATTCTAGGACTGAATCTATGTTCTTGACAATCTAGTTTATTTCCAAGGCATTGAAATTTTCTCCAGATAATTATTGCTGCAATGTTACAGCTTTAGCAAGTAACAGTCAGGGAAATGCCCAGATGTATTAAAATTTGTTCTAATAAAGATATGCTGAGATTCATAAAATATATCTTAATGTTTTCAGTATAAATTATTATAATTATTAATAAGTGTTAGTGTTTTAATATTAGAATATTTAAGTAAACATAATTTAACAAAGTTGAATGAGCAGGCTTTTGAATTTTACAGGCAATGGTATTGCTTCATGCTCTATATTCAAAGTGTCCTTTTCAAAATGTAAGAATACTTTGCAATTTTAAGTTGCTTTATTTTTGTACCAGTTTAGAACTAAGAATGAATTTCTGCTTGTTACAGACCTGCAATGTCCAAGATCCGTGACGTGACTGATCCAAGATCCTATACAGAATTAAAGAGAGGAGTAGAATTTTGCTACCATTCCAGACATTTCAAATGAGACTTAATCTCTCACTTTTTTACAAGGGGTAGTAATATCTATTTCTTACAATAACTCTAATTGAAAATTTAAGCAAGTTTTTCCTCTTTCCAATTAGAAAGAAAATATTTGCATGACCTTGGGTCACTTGCATGGTTTTGGAGTCCTATCCTAGTTTAGTTGCAAAGACGATAGGTAGGAAGGTAGGAAGAAAGGGAACATGTCTAAGCATTTTTTTCACTGACTAGGGAACCTGTGTACTTTTATGTTCCCCTGTAGGAAGAAGTATGCAAAACAATTCGGAAGGATCATAAGCATTACGTGAACTGGGATTAGAGCTGTTACTAAATGGAGGTCTCCCAGGGTTCCTAGGAAACATAGTAATTATCCCAAAAATATAGTTTGTAAATTTAGTTTTTTATTTTGTATAATAAATATATGATCAAAATAAATTTATTTTGTTATTTGTGTTATGTATATATAATATATATAAGGGGTATGTACATTTTTTTTAAACTTACATGTATCTATTACATAAAAGAGAGATAATTACATATGCACCTTACAGATTTACAATTTGGAATAATTATGAAATATAAAGTAAATAATATATACATTTACATACACATCATTCCAATTTCTTGTATATCCCATCTTCTGTCATGTCACTGTCTATTGATAAAAATTCAACAGGCTGTTTAGGTTCTTTGAAATGTGAACGTTGCGCAAGCACTCTGGAGAATCCTCCAGAAAGCATTGCTAACAAAAGCAGGTGTACTGGGTAAGAGGTAATATTTACCAGATTCAGTCCACAGCAATTCGAAAGACATGTAATTTATATTTTAAATTTAGCTTTATATCTGCTTCTTTCATCATGTCAGGCTTGGGAAGTGAATATTGTGAACTGCAAATAATTTCTCTGAGACAGGAGCGGGCTCTGTCAGCAGAGCAAACTGCATCATGGTCTGTCATTTGCACTTCAGATAAGCTGAATGATAAAACAGTGGTTTTACTATAAATGATGTAAAAGTTTTTGACTCTGAAACAAATGTCTTCCCTGTAGTTTTTTTAAAAATTTTATTCTGATGATTTAACGGTGTATAGAAGTAAATATATCTACATATCTGTAGAAATACACATACACAAGTAGATATATCTATGTGCAGAAATACAGATTCACCACATACATGCTTCAGGCATCACAAAAATTTTGATTTAGTGTGTGACTCAAAGAGACATGCTGAAATCACCTTAAGAAAAAAATAGAGTTTTCTTTTCAGTTCCTGGTTTATTAGAAGAGCAATTGAATTGGTGTGCCTGCACCATAACAGGAGAAAGTCTTGCTAAAAAATGTATTTCTTTCCCTACTAAAAGGTTTGCAAGAATGTCGGGGGAAATAAACCGTGAATCATTCAAGAAGGTTCTGTTGTCAATAGTCTGACAATTAGGCAGTCTGATGATTCCTGCTTCTTGCAGATGTGTTGTGTGTAGATAACTGTAGTTAAGACTGATATCCCATTGTAGAGTGGAAGTCAAGTGTTTCCAGGTTGTGGAAATAAGAATTCTCTTATGGATCTATTTTCAAAGGAAGTTGCTGCTGTTACGATATTCAGTAGGATGTCCCTGTGCCCTTGCTTAAAGGTGGGCTTTTTTTTTTTTTGTGAAGATATGCAAACATAATTTAGAAATTAGAGAGCCCTTCTTCCTTGAGTCAGTGGAGAGATCAGTCCATTTATCTCAGCTATTTAATCATGAAACATTTGTTTAATTTTTACTGACCTTGCTGTAGCTAAGTGTATCTTAGTTTCAGTTAGGATTAGGGTCCAATATTATGTTGGTGGTATTGAGTCAGGAAAGAACCCTTTTCAGGAATATTTATGCATATAATCCTTGCTCATGATTGCAGATATATTAGTAAACCATAATTTGCTTTACTTCCATGGATTAACTGCAAAGTGATAGCATAGGAGTAGACACAGTTGTACGTGTGTGCAGTCGGATATTCCTACAGAAAAGTAGGAATACAGTTTTTCTGTGTGCTGGTATTTTATCTTTATAGACATTACTTGGAACACAAATTTACAGATCTCCACTTTCTATTTTCTAAAATACATTTTGAAATGTGCTGAATTTCTGAGGTATTTTAGTGTCTAAGGCCTCTTGGGTATCACTCTGAGGAAAAGGTAAGAAGCACTGAGGGTGACACCAATTATTATGTTAAACTCTGTTTAAGAGAAAACAAAATATGAAGCAGAACAGTGTGTCAGCAGATTATTTTTTTAATTACACTTCTGTAATGAAGCAGTTGCAGAATATTCAAAATATGATAGAATTGGTTAAGTCATTTAACTAGTATCAAAAACATAGGAATGTCATTAATAATACCAAATACCAATAAATTTTATGTGACAGAATTGCAGGAATTATTGTAATCAGTTTAATTATGATATATTCCTTTAAACTTCAATGAGTTTTGAATGAAATTTCACATTTGTAAATTTGGCAATTCTGTGCAGTGATCTGGTATAGCATTATACAAAGTGATCTTAAGTATGAGGATTGGGTATCAGCATAGATTTTTATATTTTTTATTTCTTTATGAACTTAGGAGATCTTCGCCTATTGGAAGAGATTTAGAAAAAACAGCAGAACATTTGTGTGAACTCATTTGAGAAAAATTAGCATTTCAGTTGGCATTTATCTGTTGCTGGATACCAAATTCAATGCCAAATTAGATGGCTGCCTTGACTACTGTGTACATGTGCTTGTTCGAGATCTAGACTACAGAACAAAAGGCAACTTTATAGATAAAAATGAAAAAATTGATTACACAATGTAAGAACAGCTTGATTACACCAACACATTCAACTACATTCCTGAATCCACAGATACGATGTAAAGTGAACTCCATGTAGATAAATTCAAGCCATCCCCCAAAAATTCATTGTGGCTTTTGGTACTTTAAGAAATAAGTATACATGATTGTCCTAGATCCCAGGTAGTCTCTGTCACAAAGATTGGTGGATGTTTGGACTGGAAATTTGGGGATTCCATTACACCATTTCATCTAAAATTGTTTGATGTGGAAGTGTCTGTGTGGTACTACAATAGTTGTGACAAGACTAAATTAATGTATCTGGGCTGCTTATATTCCGACCTAAAGATTATAACTAAAAAAAAGAGGTGTATTAGTTAAACTGTAAAAATAGTGATTCACATTTGTTTGATACTTAAAGGAGCTGACTTGCAAAAAGTAAAAGTAATTCTTGAAGCAAATTCTTTTATTTTTGGTTCCAGAGTCTTTAGAAAAAGAGAATGTGATAGTGACATAATTTGTGGAAGTAGTCCTGAGTTCCACAGTGTTAATAACTAGGAAATGACTGTAAAATAAAATTTATAAGGAGTAAGGTAACTGTGTGCACACTGTGGACTTCAAAATGCATGATAGACTCATCTACAGCTACCTTAACAACACCACCTTTTTGGATTTTGTATTTTGTTTAAGGCATAAAAATTACCTATTTTCTTCCTACCCTTGTCTTTTAACCGGTGACCTGCCTGTATCTGTTTAAACAAGCGTCTTTAACCTAGTGCTGGCAGCAGCGGTGGATCTATTGTATGCAGAGATTAAGGCTAAGGAATTCTGGTTCTGGATACCAAGGGGTTAGAAATTGCTTGGGATGCATCTCTGCATTTTTTTCACTTAATCCAGTGGTTTCTGTTGTTCTAATTTATAAACAAATAAATACAAAATCATAATTCTCCAGTATCTTTTAGCACCTGAGGTGAGCAAGCCATGCAAACTAATACATCAGCTCAACTGCTGAATAAGTTTCATTAGTAAAAAACCACTTTTAAAATTGATGGCTTGCTGCAGTATGCAGAGCAGTAAGGAGAGGAAATATTCATAGTTTTTTCTCCTGACTTCCAACCCTTGAAATTAAAAGCACTTCCCCCACCCACTCAGTTGCTGTTAAACCTCAGGAAAAATGATTTGCTTTTCTTGGCAGAAGTTGGTTTTAACAACATTAAGATAATGATACACAGAGTCTGAAACGTTAGTTCAAAGTTAGACATGCCACCAAAACTTCTTGCCCTTTTTACATACGCTGCTAAAGTTATGCAGAACATCCATATTGTGTAGCTTTCTTTACAATTTGGTTATTTTTTTCACACTGCAGAAGTATGATTGGAAAATGTTTTGAAAAAGGTTTCTGTTTACTAAAGACAAGGTCCCATAGTCATTCACATCAGTATACTTCAAATGAGGCTTTTCAAAATACTGAGAAATTGGTTACAGCTGGCTGCACACCCTGACAGTTGAAAATAAAACTCCCATACCAGTCATAACTAGCAATTCAATTTAACTTATGCACAGTAAAAGCAACAAAACATAGTTTCTTTCCAAAGAGGCAACAGTGCAGTCAGAACTTCTACAGCTGCCTTTCATGCACTGATAATTAAAAAAAATCAAAACAAAATCTCTAACTGAAAAATACACCGTCCCTTTATAATTATGTATTTCAAAGCTGTAATCGAGCATTTCATTATAAAGATGCTAATCAATCCAGAACAATACTGCTGGGACAGCACACACACCCAGAGACATAACAGTTATAACAAAAATGCTGCAGAAACTTAACTGGATTTATAATAGTTGCTCAAGCATTTCTGTTGTGAAAGATGAAACTCCCACAAGTGCTTTGCAGTGTTCCGAGTAGAAGGTGAGGCTCATGTTTCAGGCTTTAGGTATATTGACAAAATAGTACTTTGTTACCAGTATAAATAAGCACAATGCACTCCTTAAAAAAAAAAAGAAAGTTTTCACCCACCTAGCCAGATTCTTAGGCAAAACTAATTACTGGGAGTAAAGGAAACCAAAAGAGGAATTGTGTTTCTAGATTATGTTTTAGATTTTGTTTTTAAATTATTTAACATGCTATTATTTGCAGCACCCTCTAAAATTTGTTATGGAGATTTTATCTCTGTGGGACAGTGCCGGCATTCCAGAGGAATGTTTGAGCCCTGAGTACCCACTGCCAATTACAGCCCTCATTCATAGTTCAATGTGTAGAGCCTTGGGATTTCTACAGAAGGCTGACAGCCACAACCTTGTGTTTCATATAGAATTCGAGTATCTGTGTCACATGAGTGACATCTTTCTGGAGAAGGGAAGACAGAAACTTTTTTCTGCCTGTGTTTGAGAAGCACTGTTGTAGCAGCATGGATGCCAGTGGTGCTAACACATAGAGTCAATAAGATAATACAGCATGTTTCCTCCAAGTATTATAAATAGTTTCATTTCATTTTCTAAAAAGGGAATTAATGTAAGCTGAGTCTTTAGAAGTCTTGAAATATTTTAATGGGACTGTCTGAAGGCCTAGAATTACTGTAATGTCAGCATATGGTGTTTTGTACAGAGCATGAGGGTAAAATTCTAAAATGTTTTTCTATAGCTACCTATATGAGCTCTTTAATATTTCATTAGACTCAATATTTTCTCAGTTTGATTAGTGATGAAACTAGTTCTCTACTTCTGTTAGTTCATTTGTTTAATTTCATCATATAAAGTGTTGTGTAGATGAAGGTTAATCTCTTTATTTAGTTTGAATCTCATAGCAGTATGTTTACAAACTACTACGTTTCAACGTAGAAATTCTGAAATGAAAAAGCTGAAAGCACAGGGCAAATGCAGAAGTCCTGGAAATCTTTGTGGATGAGACACATGTTTGAAAGGCAGAGAGGTCTCTTCTACCTACTCTGCCTTTTCATACAAATTCGAACTCTGCAAATCAGTCCTACTTGTAATTGTGTGCGTATGTTCTCAAACATTTGCTTTACTGGCTGTTAAATGCATTGCTTTGTCTTATATATGGGTTTTTTTTTTTCCTTCTGATGCTGAGATTATAAAAGACACTCAAAATCTGAATGACAGAGAGCTGTAATCTAAGCTCACATCTTCTGTGTTTTCTCATCAGTGTATTTTTTATGAAAGGTGACAAACATAACTAGGATAATAATCTTCCTTTTGTGTCATATATTCAGTCTGTTTTTTCCTTATGACTTTTGGCTGTTCATTTAGAAGACAAACTCTCAATAGTGCCTGCAGTTGGTTATTTCACTAATTTAATCTTCTGTAATTTTTTTTTCTCTGATTTGTCTTGCTCATGTATGAAGGAAAATACAACAGATTGCTTGCTTCATAAACTATGTCATGTTCATAAGCAGTGAGAGAGGTAATTGAGAATATACATGAACCAATAGTATGTAGGAAGTTTTTTAGCAGGATGAAGCTGATAAAATTCCAAAACTCCAATATGGGTAGGAAAACAATTTTTGCTAAATACGGCATCACCTTTATAACGTTGTGGTGGACATGCATACCTTATCCATGTCACAATGTACTGTTGGTATATATGGTATATAAGTTACAGAGATATTTCCATAGCTGTATACAGTAGAGTTAAGATTTATTTTTTCTCATACCTTTTATGAAAATAGTGTTCATTTGGGTGGGTAGCACATCCTCACTTTCTCACTGAGAACTGACAAAAAGATGCTGCAAAAGAAGGTGAAGGTTGTACAATGTCAGCATGCAATTAACAATTAGGTTAGAAATTATCAGCTTGTTGCTAAGGCCAGCATGTTTGTAAGAATAAAGTCACAGTTAGTTTTTCTTTAATATCGTCAGCCCAAAAAAGATAAGTGCTTGGAAAGCTGATGCGGGACTTAGATTTGAAAAATGCTTGCTGAAATGTTTCCTGAGAAGGATGTAAACCCAGTGAAGAATGTATGAAATATACATAATGCATTTTAATCTATTCTAGTACTCTCATACAGAGTTGTAAGAGGATGAACTACAGGCCTAACAGGGATTTCTTTTTATTACCATATTCTTGTAACTAAGACATTTGAATGACAAGTTGGCTGGGCAAAACAATGTGAATGAAAGCTCTGCATATAGAAGCTACACCACTTTAAAGAACAGAGAAAATATTAAAATCAAAAATGAGAAAAGAGTGCATGTGTAGTGATTAATGCTTTGTACAATCGCAAATCGTTAGGTTGTTTAAGGTTTAGTAATAGGTTTCACAATGGAAATCTTTTGCTAATCTCAGTTTGCTTTCACCAGATCAAATACCAGAGATCTGTGGGGATATAAGCTTTCTGCTTCTCACTTTGAGCACCTGAAATGCCACTTTGAGTGGCCCTACTAAGCCATTCATTTCTTCTAATTACAGATAAATCTATGATAGTTAATGAGGTATGTAAAGAAAAACGTGCTATGAATCATGCTGTCTGGCTCTGCTGATGATTTTATGATTTTATTTGGTATCAAAGTGGCTTGTCAACATTATGGCATTGTGTGGTGTCTAAATATATACCAATTGGTACTTTCCTTATTAAGGAAATTCCAACAGTAAAATATCTGTAGATTTTTCTTGCCTTTTGACTCTTTTTTTCAGAATTTATAGCATTAATTTTTCTCTGAATGTGGTAAAACATGTTGCATATTATGAGGATACTTTGTAGTTCTCATCTTTTTTCCAAAGGAAGACCTGTGGACAACCATGCACAGTTATGCCATATCCTAATATGGGAAATGCATAATGCTTCTATTGCTGCAGGAAAATTTTGTATTTTATTATCAAATAATTTTATAATGCCCAACTACTTTTGAAAAATAACTTTTTCAGCTCCCTATCTCTTCCTCTGATACAATTGTATTGCCATCAGCAGCATTATAATAAAGTGCAGTCAGACTAAACTAGTTGCAGCTGGATTACTGTCCTGTGTGTACTGCAAATTCAGTCTCAGTCAGTCATGCTTCAATCTGATTAGCCAACAAATATATTGGGTAGTATTGAAATAAAACTATAAAGTGAAAAGGAAAAAGAAAAGCCATAAAAGAAGAAAATGCAGAGAATAGAGAAAAAATGCATTGCAATACTGAAGTCAGATTTGACCTGTTAGCTCCAAACTTGCAAATATATTTTTAGTTTTATTTTAGTATCTGCAATACGCAGTATGCTTCAACCATGACTGATCCTAAAGGCGAGGAATAATATGAATTTTTCACAATTTCCGTACTGAAAAAGGCAAAGAAATGGCAAGATTCTTAGGAAAATAAGATGGCTCTGTAGATGCAAGCAGTGTTAGCATGTGTGTGTCATGTGCATTGTAGTGGAGCTGTAGAATCATTCTCATTGCTAGGTCGTCCAAGTACCTCACTGGGAGGAAGCAAGCCACAAAAAGATCCCACCTTTGATGGTAACCGTGGTCCCAAAACTCAGCTGCTTATGGTACAGTCTAGCTACTCTTGGTGGTCGTGCTTTTTCGTAGGACTACTGGGAGAATCTGCTTGAAAGTTGATTTTGGAGACCCCTTTCCTATGAGTGTCTGCTGAGTATGTGGTGTGTGGCACAGTGGCTCTGTGAATGTTTTGATATGTGGCTCACATGCTCATACATTTAGCCTCTCCTGTGGTAGCTGCACAGCACCAGTGTTGTTCAAGTAATGTAATAGACAGCCAAAGAAGACTAACAAACTGTTACCCTAGTATTAATTTTTTGTTCTTTCACCTTTTGTTATTTTGAGGCAAAGAACTAAGACAAAAATCAGTCTTTAAATGTTTTTGCATAAACATAGTCACTGCATTGTTCTTAAATCAGATTTTAGAGGTAAACAATTAGTAGGATCATAGAATCTAGAACAATTTATGTTGGAAAAGACCTTTGAGTCCAGCAGTTAATGTAGCACTAAGTCCATCACTAAACCATGTCCCTAAGCACTATGTCTTCATGTCTTTTAAATACTCAACCACTTCCCAAGACCAACTGTTCCAATGCATGGCCACTCTTTCTGTGAAGAAGTTTTTGCTTATATTAATTCTAAACCTCCCCTGACACAGGTCAAGACAGTTTCCTCTTGTTCTATCATTTTTTCCTTGGGAGAAGAGACTGACCCCCACATGGCTACATGCTCCTTTCAGGCAGTTGTAGAGAGTGATAAGGTCCCCCCTAAGCCTCCTTTTCTCCAGGCTAAACAACCCCAGCTCCCTCAGCCCTTTCCCATAGGACTTGTGTTTCAGACCCTTCACCAGCTCCGTGGCCCTTCTCTGGACATGCACCAGGACCAAAAAGTCTTTCCTGCAGTGAGGGGCCCAAAACTGGACACAGCATTTAAGGTGCAGTCTCACCAGTGCTGATTACAGGGAAACAATCCCTGCCCTGTCCTGCTGGCCACACCATTGCTGATCCAGCCATTGGCCTTCTTGGCCACCTGGGCACTGCTGGTTCATGTTCAGCTGCTGTCACCAGCACCCCCAGGGCCTTTTCCTGTGGGCAGCTTTCCAGCCCCTGTGCCCCAGCCTGTGGCACTGCCTGGGGCTGTTGTGACCCAAGGGCAGGACCCAGCCCTGGGCCTTGTTGAACCTCACACCAGTGGCCTTGGCCCATTGATCCAACCTGTCCAAATCCCTCTGCAGAGATTATGTACTCTCCAGTAGATCAACAGTCAACAGTGCCACCCAGTTTGGTGGTGTTTGTGAATTCACTAAGGGTGCACTCGATCCCTTCATCCAAATCATTAGTAAAGATACTAAATAGGACTGGCCCAATATTGATCCCTGGAGAACACCACTGGTGACCTGGTGATTCTACACAGCTTATTATGGATTTCACCTTCGTTCTCTTCTGTGGTTGAAGAAAGAGTAGGAAAACAGAGTAGCCAAGATAATTTAGTTCCCTTTATTTTGTTTTAAGCTTCTACACTTTTTTCCCCTTTCTGTTTTTGTCTTTCTGTCTATCTTTCTGTCTACCTGGGCGTTTGTTTGTTTGTTTGTTTCTTAATTTATTTTGTTTGGTTGGTTGGTTGGGTTGGTTGGTTGGTTGGTTTGGGGTACTTCTATTTGGTTTTGCTTTTTTCTTTGTTTGGAGTTAGCTTGCTTGGGGGTTTTTTTGCTTGGTTTTTTGTTTTTCTATTTTAGCAAGTGTCAGAATAGAGTTTGCTTTATTTAATTTCTCATACCAGCAAAGTCAGAGCAGGACTATTTCAGGGCAAGTATAGCTGGGTAACTTACAGGAGTAAAGATTGGGGTATTGGCAGAGTTTGTGTCTTTTCAGGCAAGAAGTCAGTCTTAGTGGAAGATGTTTCATTTGTCCACTTAATATCTGTGGCTTTGTAACATGGTTTAAATGATTTCCATAGATTCTCAACAATGTATTGCTTTAATATCCATGGACAGATAACACTGTATGCTTTTCTCATCTAGCAGGACTGTTTCCAGCTCAGCGCTTCAGCCATTGCCAGCACAATGCTTTTTCCTGGAGTCTTTATTTGGGAGGCACAAAGTTAAGAATTTAGGCAATGTTCTAATGAATTGTTTCTGCACCATGTATAAGAAAAGTTCTTATGACCTGCAGAAGTGATTAAGATGGCAGAAGTTTGTAAGCATTGAGACACCTGTCAACTTACAAGTTGGTATTTTAATTCATGATTTAGAACGGGACTGAACCTATATAAAGATCAGACTAGGCAAGGTTTTCTGTGTATGGTTTAAGATTACATATGAACGTAAGTCTTTTTGTAAGTAAAAAACCAGGAACTTCTAAACAACTTTCTACATGAGAAAAACATCCCAGTGATGAGATTTTAAGGTACTTCGCTGTTGTTGAGTTGATCTATTCACTAAAAAGTTTATTTCTTCAGTTACTGAAAATCCACTCTTTGTTTTTTTGTGGTAGCAGAGGAATCCTCATTGAAGTCTAAAATAGAATTACAATGTAGAATCAGATTGATATATTAAATAGTTTAATATATGCAAAATTCTACCAACGACTGCTACCCATTTTGCTTTTACAGTGATGCAGTTCAAAGGCCTGCATGACATCAGCATGATGATGACCTAGGATGGATGGTCACTTGTGTTGGAATAACAGAGAAATTTAGGAATGATAGACAAGCATGAGGGTGCATTGTTTTCCAGAGACTGATAAGATTAAACTTTGGAACACTCAGCACAGCTGTTATTTAAATTTCCTTAATCATGTGTTTGCATTTTGGCTTTTTTAGGAATAAAAATATAATGAAACATGGAAGTTTTCCAGCAGATCAACTATGAAAACTTCTATCATGTTTAATCAATAAAAGAGCAAACAAAACATGGAACTTCTGCCAGTTGCCCTCATTGCTTTGGAAAATACATTTAATTCTCTTTAAAAGACATCATTTTAGTCAGAGGTATTTCTGAGTTGATTTTGATTAAAGAGTTTATGAGCATTAATTTTATGCATTATTTTCTATTTTTTGTAATAATGATTCAGCTATCTGTTAGGTTTTTGCAGATTTGTCCATGAAATCTGTTTATTTTCTTCTTTAAGGAGGGATCATGGTTGATATGCAAATACAGGAAGTATTTGCACTTTTTAAATCACTATTTCTAGTAATATTTTAAATCTGTTTTCTGTATTTCTTCTCTTGCATTTGTATGGTATTAGAAATCTGTGGCTTGGAAATGGATGTAATTCAGGATTGTGGATGTGATAAATGAAGTGTAGAAACTGAATTTAAGCACAGTCTTTTGTTATAATCTTTGCTGCCATGTATTCTTAGATAAACACTCTTGGGTTTGTTGGGTTTTTTTATTTTTAGTATAAGGTGTATCCAGTTACTTTCCTATGGGAAAATATAGAGGGTTTCTGTGGGAGGTCCTTGAGACAAACCAGACATAGCCCTTAGCTAAAATCCTGTCTCTGAACAACGTACAACTTTAGACCTGTTTGTGTAATAGCACAAATTAACTCTTAGACCTTCATAACCCTTTTCTTCCAAAATTTTGTAAGTTACTGTTTGTTTAGTTGTTTTTTCCATGTGGCTCCCTACATCTGCTGTGAGTTCTTTGTTGTCCGTGTTCAAGTCTTTCCTGACTGCTCTTCCCTGCAGAACAGAATTTCTTTGTTAGCAAGCATTTAAATGCACATGCAGGTGTTGAAAAACAAGCAGATAAATAAAAATAGTGTTCACTTTTTTTTTGCTTTTGGTTCTAAAATTTGCCCCCAGGTATGCATTTCCTATAACTGTCTTGGAGCAGGAACCATCTTGTGAATACTGTAATAGCACTTAAAAGATTATTTTTGCTAGTAATGTAAACAGACTGCAGGGAAGCATTTCGGTGTTCAGATATTTCATTCACCTAGTTGATTCTTTTGAGGATAATTGGTGCACATGCCCCTGCCCTTATACTATCATCTGCTATGCTCCTGCTGAGCAGAATTCTTTTTTGTCTCTGCATTGAACACTCTGGAGAGCTGCACATCTGCACTTTTACTGATCCTTTTAATAGATACCACTAATCAGGGAAAATCTATCCCCTTACTTATATATTATTGTTAGATGTATTACCTAGTTTCATAGAGAGCTCTGTTAGAGGTATTGGAAGAGTCATTTTTTATTCTTTAGTACAGCAGTTACGCAGCACTTACCCTAAAATAAGAATGGCTTTTATGAAAGCTTCACAAGAAGAGTTTTTTTCTGAAGAACTGTTGATCTCTCTGTAGCTAGTGTGAACTCCTGCCAATGAGAAGTCCCATCTCTCTGCCCTGTTACAGTATGAATGTTTTAACAGGGCCTGCTTAGAGACTACCTCACTCCAGGTGAATTCTGCAAAGCAAGTATTGGTCCTCTGATTACAAGGCTAGTGTACCCTGATGGTGCAAATGCTGTTTGTGTTTTCAATATCTTTGGTACCGCAGTCTGGATGTAACACACCATTGTCAGGAGGAGATAGAAAATGGAAGGAACTACATCATTTAAGAATTAATAGTGCTTCAGATGAGCATTTCACTTTGGAACTACTAAGGTGGCTTGATGTGGAAGCTGATGGTTGCCTTGTTAATTTCATTTAGTCCTTTTAAGGAATTGCATCTTTGTCTTAGTTTTCAAAAATATGCCAAGTACAGACCTCCATACCACATGATACGATCTCAGTGTTAGTGCAGTTGTCAGTAGCAGGGTCCCTGTTTGACAGTTTGTTTTCTTTGTGGGTAAAGCTAAGGCAGACTTGTGTGGAAAAGCTTGATAGTACCTGAATGTATCTTGGCTTGCTCCTCTCTAGTGTTACCAACCCATCACCTACATGCTTCCATTAGCAGTGTATCTTCAACTCACTTAAAAAAAAATGACTCAATTGCCATCTTTATTCGAGTGCTTCTGTTTATTTGACCTAATATGCTAGAAGTTTGCTGTGGAGACCTAAGCAGACAAAGAGGGAGAACAAATAACAAACAGTATGTTTCCTGAAAACCTGAGTGTGCTTATCAGGTTAGCTAAAGCCATGACTCTTAGAAACATCAAAGAAAGGAAGTACTGAGGCCTTTCATTTTTATGACCTGAGTGATAATGATTACCTTCAAAGCAGGAATGAGGAGTGCAGTATTCCCAAGTGGTTGTTTGTTAATTTAGAATGAGAGAATGGAATGGGGGTTTTATTTAAAAAAAACTCAAACAAAACAAACAAATCTCTTTTTTCTTCTCAACCTTTTCTCTGCCAGGTTTTGTGATACATCCCTTCATTTGCAGACAGCTTGTAGAGGATAAATGCATATTCCCATATCAGGATCATAAGATTTTTAAAATTTCTCTTTTCCCCAAGCAGACGGTAATTTAATATTTGGATGGGAGTGCTTGAAATGTATGAAAACAATCTCCGGTGCCCCATTAAAAGTCTGTTGTGTAAAACAAGTACCTTTGTGGTCACCATTTTTCCCCCTTCTCTGCTCCCCTTTTTAATTATCAGTGTTGTTTCTATTCTGCTTCCTCCCCTGAAACGAGTAGAGGAGTACTTAAGTACCCACCACATTTCTCAGTCCACCTTCACACATCAGCTAGCTTGGTTGTGTGCTAATGAAAAGATAGTTTTGTTCTCAAGTGAGCTGCCTTTGGAGATAGTTCAGGGCTCCTCTGTAACTCCTGCATTCCAGAAGAAGCAAAATCAAAATCATCTCTTCCTTGAAAGTATATTTTATACATCTCCATCTTGGTGATAGCATTGGAATCATTACACAGCATTGTATCCATTACATTGGTTCTGATACACTTGCACAGACACAAATTGAGTCCGACAGGACTGGTGTCTCATGGACTTTGCTGTCATTTGAAATGCTGGCATGAAGGTGATAGCGATGAAAGGGGAGGGCTGGTGCCTTTAGCATTTTGCCTATGAAGATTTCTTAGGCTTGTACTTTTTGATAGCAGTAGCTGATTCAAAAGATAGTTTTACAAAAGTGATTCATAGCATAGCATAGATTTCCACCAGCTGCTCATGTCTTTTCCTTCTTGAGTAAATTCTTTTGAGTATTTCCCTGTACTGAAAATGAGCTCTCTATGCCACTCACAAATCTGTAAGATCTGTTTAGTGGAATGATAATTAGTATACTTTTTTCTCTGCCCTCTTGGTTTTCATCTTTACTGCATGGAAGCCACTTGTGTGGTAGTGAAGGAGGTAGTATCAAACTTAACAAAGCTTACATGTTTCAGATCCTTCAGAAAGTGTAATTGCATTTCATGTTGTTTTAGTGCCAGGCTGCTTAGGGATATCTCTAGTTCCTGACTGAGGGGGAAATATTTTTATATTCCTTAATTCCTGTTAGTGTGGCATATTTGGACAAGGATGAGACACTGTTTTTTCAGGTCAGGTATTTGAGCTGTAGTTCTACCAGTGTATCATATTCAATTATGCATCATAATAAATGAGATGGATTGAATTGGGATCTCAGCCGTTTATTCAATGCCAGATTTCCGTTTTTCTATTAGGCATAATTCAGATATGTACAGGAAATCACAACAGGAATTTTAACCTTTGAAAGTCACTGAACTATGCAGTATGGTAATAACACCTCCTGAAGCACATTTTGTGGAGTTATTCTTACAAGATGCCAGGGTATCCCCTCCAGGTTTTCTGTTTGCATGTGGATTTATTATGGATGTTTAAACTACTTTGATTACCTTCTTGCAACATGATTTCCAGTTATGTCTTTTACTCAAACTTCATTGAAAGTATCAGTTCCTAGGGTTCAGAAGATGCTGTTGAATACAACTAAAGATTCAGGATGTGACAGTTGCTTGATTATGGTGGTAAAGGTGCACTAAGAAGTATGTTGCAGCAGTGCTATCTTCTACTGTACCTCGAATCTTCTTTTATATATCTGAAATTAATCATGTTTCTTTTCCTTTCTGCCTTACCCTTTGGTCTTTTAAAATTTTTTTGCCTCTAATTGTGAATGCTTAAAAAAAATAGAAAAACTCCGTCCTATTCTTGTTAATCGTATCTTTATCTTTTCACAGGCTCTGAAAATACTTCATCTGAAATTTCAGACCGGACAGACTCGCAGTGGCTTCTAAGCCAGTGAGAACAAGGCTGCCAAAGCATGCTGGTGTCAAACTGTCGGATGATGCACGTAGTCAGGCCAGTGGTGGTGCTCCTGTGCTTGCTACTCTATGCTGATGCTGAAAGTAAGCTTATTACTCATTTGTACTTAGACCTTGGCCATGGTGAATGGGTTTTTTTAAGATGGTGGTTACTAAAAGTCTTGGAATAAGTTTCCTTTTGAATGATTTTGTGAAAAACTGTGAGGTCCTCTCTGGATAAAAACTAGTATTTGAAAAGGATTGTTTATGGAACTTCCTTACTGTTCTTAAGCATGTAGTGGTTTATACTAATATGGTGGAAACCATTGCCACGAAGTTACACAGTCAAAACAAAGACCAACCTTGCTTACCAGACATTAGTCAAATATCTTAAGGACATCTGTCATTCTTTGAATAGTTGTATCTTAACTTTGCTTTAAAAAAAAAAAAAAATCCCCTCCTCACAATTAATATCCAGTCCAATTAAAATTCCAGTCCCTTTGTAACTGCCACAACAGCTGTTCTAATGTATTATTTCTGACAGCTGTCATAGAGTACAGTATCCAAACAAATCAGGCAGAACTGACAACTTAGTGGCTGGCCTAAACATGTGGCAATTCCATGAGGAAAGGTACCTATGTTTACTTGTACTGAGGGAAAACTGTTAGATTTTGCTCAATTAGTTTATCTATTAATGGGAAGATAATATCTTCTTTTTAATTAGGAAGCCATTATGCCTGCCTTGTTTACATGTGTTCCTTCTCCCAGCTGTCCTGTGGCTTCTTGCAGAAGTAATGTGCAAATGAGAAAAGCCATTTGCTTTCCACCTGTTGATCTGCAGGTTTACTGCAAGATGAGTCTTAACGTCGGCTACAAGCTGACTGCTAACATTCACTTCCTGAGGGATATTTTCCTATTGAATCTTCCTGACTCTTTGCAGATGCATGACCAATCAATAACCTTGTTTCAGCTCTGTCTTTAGGAGACTTCTGTGTTTTTTCACACATCTGTTGTATTAAGTAGGAACACAGAATAATAGAAACAACGTTAGTAAGGTTGGTTGAATCAGTTCTCAGTAAACACATATTGAAGAGTTCCTTATCACTCCACTTATCACCTGCACTCCAGGTATACTGAGTTACAGCAATAAAAGAGATAAAAAACTTTTCAGTTTCATGCATAATAAGAATTCCTTCTTTTAAGCCTGGCTATATGAAAGTGGAGTAAATTGAGGGGAAAATGGACAAAACATACATATTTGTTGTGTACTGACAGCTGAGATTCTTTGGCCCCTTTCCAGTTAGGTAATGACCAGCTGGGATGATTATGTGTAAGGTGAAGCCAAGGACTTTTTAACACTTTAGCCAGCAAATAATTAATTGGGAATTGGGCCCATATGTTGGATGGATTTGCAGTTGTAGTATTCCACCTATTTTAAAAGTTGTAAGAAGCACAAAAATCATCTTTGTGTGACAGTTACTTTCAGAATGAAATTATGATTCTCAAGTATTTAATATGCACCAGCTTTTAAGTTGCTTAAATAATTATATACACATATACAAATGGTATACATTATATGGTATTAATTAAATTGTCATATATATGTTCATGCGACTCCACATAATATTGGTTTGTACTGTGAGTGGTAAATTAATGTTCTTCTATTTTCACAATTTCTTTGAGAGTCACAGTAGAGTCACATTTTAGTCTTACACACAGTACTTTATTTGGAAGACACAGTGAACGTCCACAGACATAGTTATTTTATGCCCTGGATGAAAGATAGGACAGCATCCATGAGCCTTTTGTATGCAGACACACAGCAAGATGTGTCTTCTACTTCCGTGGTTGGCCCTTCTCACTTGAGTAAAAGTTCCTGCTGTACTGTAGTTGCTCTGCCCTCTGCTCTTGCAGATATTCTTCCTCCTGTTTTGTCTTTCTCTTTGTAAAAGGGTCCCAGACCCCACTTTTGTCTAGTGCTCTTCTTGAACTTCTTCACAAAGAGTGGCAGGACCATATTACTTCATTTTAGTGGGAAGAGGACACAGAAGGTGAGACAAAGGGACCAAAAAATTTTGTAATTTTTTTCTCTGTCGCTCTCTAAAGGCCATGCCTTACTATTTTTTCATTATTATTCTGTTGCTAACATCAAGGCACTGCAGAAGAGAAGGTGTATCCAAACACTGACACTGCACTGTACACTTTTGGAGTAGTTGCATATGGGTAAGGAACTCATACTCTTCCAGCCTCACTGTCAAATCGCTGTGAGTAGGATCGAAGTAGCAAGCCAGATTAATGCTACTGAATAGGTTTCCAGTGGTGGTCCTTAGTACTCTTCTGTTCACATACAACCTTCACAGCTGGGGAAGGGAATGAGATACGTTTGTTTCTCTCCATCATTGTGAAAGACACCAAACTCTGAGATGTGTTGACACGGGCTGATAAAGGTACTGTGCCAACAAGTATGTTTGCAAACTAGAGTTGATTCTTACTCTTAATCTGGAAATTAAACTTATACTTGACTGAGCTAACTAAGAAAAACTGAAAGGTGGCAAAACTACATTTGCTCTTCTACCTTTTGTTGTTACTAATATGATGTGATACTTTCAAGTACAAGAAGTGAAAAATCTCAAGAATTATGGGGGGTTTTTTAGATGTCTTTTTCTATGTTTGATATTTGTAGCTTCTGTGCACACTGAGAAGGAGTAAAACACACTTTCACTTATGAAAGAAAATGTTTGTTTGTCTATTTTGGGGAACAGCAATCTGCTAGTTTACAGTGTTTTTCATTGGGTCAGTTGTTTTCAGTAGTGTAGATGGCAATGCTTCTCCACATGTACAGAGATATTAGTAATATAGCTTTGTTGTAGGAAATACTGGCTTTTTTTGTATTTTTTAAATGAACTGGCAGAAAAGTATCTAGAAGCTTTATGCAAGTTAATCTGTTTAATAACAAGAAGCATGTATGTTTCAGAGACTCATACATAACAGATTTCTTTTAAAACTACCAAATATGGTATACTTACCTCTTTCTGACCTTGCCAAGAAAATGTAGGAAACACAAAATGCTTCTGGAAGGTTTATCGTGGTCTTTCCTAGTATTCTATTTTTTGAAAATTAAGAATCTAATTTATAATAATAGGATCAAATATTTTTCTGCAGGTAGTCTGCATTCTGCTTTTTAGTAATTGAGTTGATTCTTGTGGATCCTGTTCCTTTTCCACCCTGGGAAAGGCCTGATCACTTGCATTTCAAAATTCCCTCCTGCGTTCCAGCCATTTTATCTATTTAGTTATTCTCCTTCATTCTTGGTTGCATAGCTTCTGCTCTGACATTTTTCTTCTGCAGCTTCTTTTGAGATACTGTTTTAGAAGAGAAGCCACAATTCTCTCTTCCTTTAGCAGAAGTGTTTGCAGCTGCCTGTAACAAGGCAAACAGAAATACTCACTAAAAGCAATGCATTTTTTGTATATTGCTTCTATTCCTAATTATTTGAAATGTGAGTAATGTTTGTTTGCACTTTGGCTCCTCATGCATATTGTGTCAGTTACCATCGTACAGGTAACCACCATACTATCCTACCATCACCTCTAGGTCAGGATCAGGAAGGGCTAAAACACTTCTGAGGCAACAGTGATTACTTACAACAGATGTTGGGGTAATAGAGGCAAATTCTTGTTTAAATAGAATATAAAGACAGTAATTTAATACTGATGAAACAAATTTTTCCTTTATATTTTTTCTTTTTTCACTTTTATTTTTTCATTTTGCTTTTAAAGGAACATGTGTGTTTTTTCCATGTTAATACCACTTTTCCCCTTTAAAAAATTTTTGTATTTTTCAACTAGCTGAAATACATTCCTGCAGTCCATTTTGAAATTTTTCCCTCTAACCACTTGTCTATAACACTAGACTACCTGACAGATCTTTCAAAGTAATTAAATTATGGAAAACAATTATATTTTAGTAGTGGGCATACATAGTTTATTCTGAAAACCCCTGCTATTCCAGAATAGCTTCATAAACACTATATTTGTAGTCAAGCCCAACATGGAAATTATTTACTTTTTTGTACATGTACCTTAGGTAATTAGGACTAAATTTTTTTTCATATTAGATTTATATTTAAACTCTAACAGCTTTGAACAGGTAATTTCAATTATTGTCTTCGCATATGGGCTGTAACGAAAAAAAACAAAGATAAAATTTTTCTGTTCTTTATTGGTAATTTTTTACCATGGCATCTATCTATATCTTAGTGCTGATAGCATGCATTTTGTGTAAGATACAGCTCTTTGGTTGCGTTGCTCTTTCTTTTAATAATGGTGATGTATGCAAGAGAGCTAAAATACCGACTTTTTTTTGGAGGGGGGAATAGCTTCAAATTTTGTTTTCTATTTTTTTTTTCCCCAGGAATTTTGATAAGCTCTCTTCAGTTCAAGCCTAGGACATTTTTCAGTTTATTTGATGAAAATTGGTATACACTGTTGCAAGAGTAATTTTATATTGCGCTTGTTAAATATATTAACATTTATCAAATAAACCACCCATGAGTTAAAGTTTTAGTTTTAGGGAAAAGTGGGACAACTAGTTATACCAACGCATTCTAGATGTATTCAGTTCACTCTGCAGCAAAGTGAAGGCTTTGGAATAAATGTGATAATTGAGATGGAGAGCCAGGAAAAGTGAAAGCATTATGTTATCATTCCAAACATACTGACTTAGTTGCAGAAACTACAGGTGGTACAGCTGTTTGCATGAACCAGGGTTTATCCAACCCTTACTTTTCAAGTCCTTACATTAAAGCAAATTTGAATCATTTGGTTCCAAGAGTAGCCATAACCACCGCCATATCTGTTTAACTTGGTGTAAATTATAAGTATTAACAGAAAAACTGTGAGCTACTTGAATAAAATTTTTCAATTCACAGAATTTTAAAGAATGTGTTTTAGTTATCTCTAAATCTGTACATAAGAAAACATTTTGAAATGTAATATGAACAAAAGTTTTGTGTGTATTTTGTAAAGTGTAGATTCAGAATTAAATCAACAGGGTTTTGAACTTCAGAACAAACTGAAGAAAACTGCAGCATGGTTCTTCGGAGCATTTTTCCTATGTACATCTCCGCAGCTTTGAAGATTGCTGCTGTGTCTCTTTCACAGCTGTTGTTAATTCAGGTAATTGTATCCCAAATCTCCAAAAAGCAGAGCGCTGAACAGAGCTGAGTTGCAAGTTTGGGAGTCCAAGAAGCCTTTAAGCCTGGCAACTGCCCCTATGTCTGACCATAGAGGCAGGGAAGTTCCCTCAAGTACGAAAGCCCTTATATCTTTTGAATTTTTTTGGAGGTTCTGTAAAACCAGAGTCAGGAAGTCCAGGGTCTCGTCTTCCCAAACCCCAAGAAACCTAGATAAGGGAACTGTATCTTAATGGCCTTACAGAGTTGGACCCACGTTATTTAGATAATGTTATCTGTTAACAGCAAGTGTTTCTAGAGAAACTACAGTGTGGGTGCTTATCTCACTGTGTGTAATTCCTTGCAGCATCAGTAATGACCACTGGCAGATAAAGGAATGTGAGTCATTAATATTCCTGTGTCAGAGTTGGCAATGAATTCCAGCATGTCTGCTAGAGTGCTTAAGAACATGTCTACATACTTTCGAAGTTTACTAAAAATACATGTCATAATCTCAATATAGGAAAGTTCTTGGGGAAAAAGAAAGAAGCAACAGTGGTATAGAAATTTTAGGGGTTTTTTTTGTAGTTGTTATATTCACACAGCACAACAACTGCTGCAGTGGTATACAGTATTTTTACCCCCTGCCTGAAGCTTAACCCTCACTGGCTTAAATGGAGATAAAATCTTGAGTAGCAGCATCTGTTTCAGTAGTGAATTTCTGACAACGTCTTTAGAAAATTAAAGATATCTGAACACAGATAGGAAGGTCACCATTCATTTTTGTCCACTCTGTCTTTCAGTAAACTCCCTTCCCCCAAAATAACACATGTGTAAGATCTTTCTGCCTTGAAGGATATTGTCTGCTTGAAGCAATATTTAGTCAAAATAATTAGGCAAATAAATTTTAATCCTTTCAAATTCTTGTGTATATGCACAATTTTTTAAATGAATTTTTGTTGGTACAAACTTCTTTTTAAAGGTAGCTATGTGAAGAATAGAGTTACATCTTGACTTTACATTGTTATAAAATAAGTTTAAACATAAAGTTGTGTTCAAATTGCTACTGTGGCTTTCACTGAATTGCAGAAAAACTGTAAGGTACATGTTACAAGAAAAATGAGTGTATAATGATGTCAGTTGATTACAAAGTTTATGCTGTATAATCAAGGAGACTATATTGATAAAAGAATTAAAATTTGAAATTAAACAAAGAAACGAAAATGTGTGGCATATGGTCATTTCAGTTTACAAGAAATTCTGGGGCATGACTGCAAACTCTTTGAATGTGGTCTTGCTGTGCAAAGTAGTAGCAAAGAACAGAATTTCACAATGAACACCACATTCTCAAGTTCCTACAAAACACAGATTTTGAGAGCCTTTTCCCAACAAGGCTGTTTTCAGGAAGGGAATTCAGTAGAAGTTTAAAATTTGCTCTGTTGGGACATAGATTCTTCACCTAAATGTCATTGTGAAATTTAAATGGATAGAGTTTTTATTTTAGTTACTACTAAAGAGCTGAGTTTTAATTTACTTTTTAAAGCTCTCTGTGCTTTCTACTTCAGGACCAGCATATGGATAGAAGAGAGTTTTCACTGCTGTTGATTTTATTTTGACACACGCTATTGTGAAGAAGGAGGCAGAAACAACAAGGGAAAGTGATAAGGCAGTGTGGGTTAATAAGTATGGGCATTTCCAGGACAGTTCCACCTGAGTCATTTTTTTTTTGTCCAAGAATGTCACATACACTTCAGAAAAATCCATAAAATATTTGTTGAGTACATTGGCAGGTAATTTCTGGACTGGAGAACGAAATAGTCCATTGGTCTCCTGTTCTAGTAAAAAAGCACACATTTTGGCAGCAACAAAGAGAGTAGTACCTTCAAATGTAATGATTTTGAAAATAAACTGATTTTTTTTGCATGAAAAAGTTCTGTGTGTTAAGATGAGACTGTAGGGTGTAACATCTTTTGATTGAAAAGCAGGATAGAACGAATGGGAAAAAAAAAGGCAAATCAATGCTACAGATAAGGGCATAGTGAGGCAAATAACACAGTGCAAATGTAGTTCTGGTTGCTGACAAACTGGAGAAAATGGAAGAAAGAGGAAGACATAGGTTCGGGACTAGGAAAATACTGTATCATATTTAGTAATAAGGTTTTTATAAAACTGAAGGCTTATTTCAGCTGATGGGTACATATTTTCCTCTGAGAATGTAGCTATTGTAATAGAGAGCTTTGCTCAATAAGCTTGAGAATTTAATGGTAATTAGTGTCTGGTTCTGGACAATTATATTGTAACTATTGGAACAGAGTGCTTAAATAAACAAGGTGATAGACTCATTACAGAAGTGACAAGGTGAACCCTTTTTTTTTTTTTTTTTTAATTATATGTAAACGACAGAACTAGTTTTAAACCTATGGGTGATCCTACCTGAGGAAATAAGGAAGAGGAGGAAATTTCTGGAAATGGTATAAATATTAGTGCACATGTATCTTGCATACTAGAATACAGTCTGATATATGTATCTCAACAAAACACAACTGAATTAGGTAAGATGTGTACAGTGACAGCTAAAATGGTCCAGAGGACAGGCCAGCTGCAATGTGAGAAGAGACTGAGGAGGCTGAGATTCATTCATTTTCAAGAAGAGATGGCAGAAGTGGGTTGTGGGGATTATGACTAGAGGACAGAATGAAAACAGAAGAGAGACCCACCTGTACCATAATAATAGAACTGTGGTGTTTGAGGAATTTGGTGGAAGATGGGTTAAAAGCAGGTAAAAGATGGAATTCAGTGTTGGGTTTTGTGGAGACAGACAGTATCTATAGTTTTAAATAACTACAAATCCACGTACAGGAGGTCCATAAATTAGTAAAAGATCAAACATTAATGCCAGTTTCATTGTACTTAGGTGTATGAAGTTGAATGGACCTCAGAAATTGCCCAGGCTAATGTGCCCGTGTATAGCACATTCTCTTGACACTGCTGGAGACATGGTAGCAGACTGCAAAGACCTTATTACACCTTTTTAGTGTGTCCTAACAAGGCGTTTGCTGTGGTCTTGCACTCTGAAATACATCCGGTTGCAATACGCATTGTTCACCACTCTTTATTAACACTGTTAGCTTTTCCAGAAAACCTGATTTGGGACTTCCTGTGTCACACTATACCACAGTTATATCACGATTTGATATAAATGAAAACTAGGAAGTGAGATAAGAGGCAATGGCAAGCATTTAAACAAATGCAGTGTATAATTTGGGAAAAATACAGTATTACTGTTAGAGATATCAGAGCTCACATATGTCAGTCGTGTTCGTGTGTGTGTTTATGTGTGTATGTTGCTGTGGGGCAGAAGACACAAAGATTAGAGTTATTTTATGGTATATCTCCTGTAGCTTTACAGTTCACAGGTGAAGTACATTAGTGGAAATTCCTAGTCACTTTTGTTTCTCTCTTTTATAAACCTTCATCTTCAGACATACTCTTCATGTGCAGAAGTGTAACATGTTCACTGACCTTTTTCAATATCTGTGGTCTGATGAAAGTGACTTAAAGGTTGTAGCATCTAAAGATGTATGCATTTTGAAAAATAGAGGTAAAGTGCAACTCAGAAACATCCTAAATCATCTTAGAAAGATGACTTTGTATTTACTCTTAAGTCCAGCTTTTGAGATCAAATGGATAAGGATTCCCTTGAAAACATGAACAACATACAGTTCCTTTTAAAATTAAATGTCTTCAAGGGAATTAATTTAGATTCCTTTAAAATAATTTGGTAATGCACTAATTAAAGAAAAATCTGTTACTAAAGCCATTTATTAAAATTTTATTATTAATTTGGATTGATTATTTGTGTTCTACTTAGCAGCTCAGTGTCATTTTTTAAAGCTAGAATTATAGACTTACAAAAACATTACAGTAAAATTCAGTGCTTTGGAGACTCGTAAATATAATGGTGTGGATAACGTGTTAAAATATGTTAAAAATAGCTTTTAGATTTACATGAAAAATGTGAGGGATTTTCCCATGGCAGCAAGTCTCTAGAAAACTTTTCTCAGCTATACACTGTTTGACAACAGTTGAGTACCCACACAGTGCAGGAGCTCGTTTGGTGTCTTGAGAACCTTGTAACTATTCATGTTTCATCTCAATTTAGATAACTGGTGAGTTGAACAGCAGTTAAAGTCTTGAGAAACCTGCCTTAATCTTTCTAGATTTTTTTGTGCATCAAGTGTAGGATACAGGAAAAAAAAAAAAGAGCATTTTTTCTCAAAGCTGTATAACTTACAGTTATTGCTAAATACTAATAAGTGCATTTCCACTGCTCTTTCAATTTTCTGCTTCTTGTTTTTTTTTCCTTCTGAGTAAATGTGAATGTGTGAATGGAGGCTAGACAGGATTTTTAGCTAAACTTGTCTCTGAATTTACTTGTTTGATTTTGAAATGCAGAATTTGGAATACGTGAATAGAATTTGTAGTTTTTATTTATATGAAAATATTAGAACTCTGTAGCCAAATTATTCTCAGATCCCCAAATGCAGCAAGATTTCAATTGCTTTTCAATTGCCAGAAAAATCCACCTTTTGTCTAGAATGCACAAAATGCTTTCTTTTCAGTATGGTATAGACCAGTATTTTTGTATTGGCTCCTCTCTAAAATGTGCGTTTGTTTAACTGAGAATTTATGGATGCCTTTGTTAATAAATATTCATTTCTGCCACTGAGCAGCTCTGCCAAGTCTGTAGCATCTGATTTTTTGGTGTGTGTGCATTTTTTTTCTTACCATGGCTCAGTGTCTTACTGCAAAATACACTTTAACCTTGGGGGAAAAGACGCACTACTCTCAGAGCCTGAAGATCAAGACTTTTGATTTCTTTGATCTTAACAGATCTGTCATGTCTTTTCATTTACAAAGAAAGCATTTTGAAGGATCAGTGAGAATAAAAAGGGAGTCTCTAATGTAAGAGGACCAAATGTACACCTCTCAGTTTTTAGTGTCAAATGTGTGGCCCTTGCAATCATTCTTATATCAACAAGACAATTTTTTCTAATTCCATATTAGTATTTTCTTATTTGGTGTATTACTGTTTTCTTCTTAGGTAGTGAACAGAACATAAAACTGCAACTGCAAATCATCAGAACTCTTCTGCTTGAGCAATAGATATGAAACAGAAAAGACTACTATCTCTTGTGCATGGATCAATCTCAAAAATAATATTTGTTAGACATGTGACTGTAGGCAAGAGAAAGGTCTAGACTGTCAGATTCAAAGGAATATTGTTTCTTACGTTTTTTCACCAGAGTCAGTCAGGTACCCTACCCGAAGCTGACCTTGAGGAGATAAATTAATAATCCCTATTTCTGGTTCTTAACCAAGTATACTCAAACATTACAGGTAAATTTTGATAACTTCTCCAGTTTGTTTTGTTTTGGTTTGGTTTGGTTTTTTTAGGAAAAAAGTTACAAAGGTAGTCAAGCACTCCTTGATATTTGGGATAATCCTTCTAGGAAAGTGCAGGGCAGGTAATGCATAATTTCAAGAAAAGCTGATGTCTTTTGCCATACAGTATTGCTACAGGACTGGGATCTCAATAGTATCTCAAAGACTGATTATTTTAGAAGGCTACTGAAATTTGTTTCCAAAAACTGATTCATAAACATAAGGTAATATTTCATACCATATTCTTATTCATTTATACTCAAATGTTTTGAGATAGAAGTTTTAGAAAAGATCTTAAGCCCTGTGAAAAATATTTCAGTAATAGTAATTTCTGATTGCAACACTAATGTTTTCTTTAAGATAAATAAATTATGCGTTATTCATTCTGGAGGGAAATTTATGTTTCCTTTAATTATTTTTTTTTCTCTTTAGAATGCAGACATGGTCCAGAAAAGACATTTAACAGAGAAATGATTTAAAGATGAATAAGAAATGAAATCACAAAGGCCATTTCACTGTAAATTGGATTTTAGAGTAATTTAAATCTCACTGCTGTAGTATTTATCTCTAAATACTCCTAATTTAAAAGCTTTTAAAAGAGTGTGCAAGATTTCTCTGATAGTTAATGCACTTTTCTTTTTCTGCCAAAATACCCAAAGTTGCACAAAGTCAGCAGAATCTGTGGTCTAAAAATAGTGTTGATTTGCCAATAGTCTTCATTTTTTATTTGTCACAGTCTGACTACCCAGCTCCAAGTCCTGCCTGGCCTTTAGGGCAGCAGTTGTGCTGTCCTTAGACCCACTCTACTGGGTGATTTACCTCTTTCAGTCTGTTGCCCAGTTTTCTTCAGGCAAAGCTGGAGTGCATTCTGATTGGAGTTGAGGGGAATGTTTTCTGCTTTGAGGAGGTATGCTTTTTACTGTGAGGAGTAACTTTTCTGCTGGCCTGGGTGGAATGCAGAAGGTTGCGGTGCACCTGCAAAGACAAACAGCCAGGCTTGAATTTCACCACCCTTATGTTCTGTGGCACCAGAGGGTGATCCGGATTTTTCAGCTGTACTGTAAATCTCCTGTGGACCTCATCCTCTTAGTGAAATAACTTAAATTTCCTTATTCTTCTTTTACCCTTTCTATCTCTTCCTATGCATCAGTTTTCCCCTTCAGCTCTCTTTATTCTTTCTTATGCTAGCTTCAGTCACTCCTCTCTTAATGTCAAAAATATGCACCAGTTTTCATAAACGTCCATGGAATCTGGTCTAGAAATATTGTCAGTCGTGCATCACTAAGTAGAAACAAAGCAGGAGCAGCCATGTGGAAATGAAAGTCTGAAAAATTCCATCAAATAAATTTAATTTAAGTTGCAGAAACTCATTAGAGGTCAGTAAAGTAGCATTACAACATAAGGTTTAAGCAGTAGCAACTTTGTTTTCCTCATATTCAAAAGGACATACTTTCTCACTTTATTTCTGATTTTTGATATTTTACTTTACCAAACTGTTTCCAAAAATCACAGAGATCCTTTTCAGTGGTATCTGTGTTGTAAGATCAGACAAGCAGTCAGTCAGACAAGACCTATTTTCTGCTGATCTTTCAGTACTTTAAATGAAGAAAAGGTAAGCTCTAATTAGTGACATAAAAAGAAGCCAAACTCTAATTTTTTATCTCTCTAGACTACAAAGACCTTCTCAAAAGGGACTGTAATTGTGCACAGGTATTCTGTTTTTAAAAAAAGACGTTTCATCTTTGCAAAGAACTTTAAGAATCATCATTTTGTTAAATGGTACCTTTTTACCCCAGTTTACTAGACTGTAGAGTTGCTCTTCTGGCACAGGTTTTTTTTTTTCTCTGCATACTTTTACTTTAATGCAACTTCTAGGTTTCATTGACTCTGATGCAATTTTTCTCATACTGAAGTAGTACAGCCTTCACACAAACTACCTGTAAGAAGAATGTAGTTCTCAGGGTCCTATCCTAAAAATAGGGAGTTTGGATAAACCTAATTGATTGTAGACTTGCTGTTGTTCATTATCTTAATTAGTCGCAGTAATTAAATCATTAAATGATTGGCACTTACCCCTTGCTAATAAACAATAAAGCTTAGTGCTTTCTTCCTTGATCCCCTGAGACCTGCTATTTCAGTTCTTCATGCAACTCTTCATTTATGGCATTTGTGCTGTCAAGAGGCATGGAGTCACTTGACAGCGCTGTAGCTCTCCAGCGTGAACAGCACCGCGAAGGCCGTAACCTAGCCTGTTGGATTGTACTTTCAGACAAACTGCACGTTAGGTGTGCCACCTCAGCGAAAAACTAAATGCTAAGCTGACTGTAGCTAATTAATGCTGGACAATGAACCATGTAACTTGAGTTCATTGTAGAGATCTGACTGAATTTTTTAACAATTAATTTTAATTGCTCATGTTTTTTGTAGTAATTCATTTATGGATGGGTATTTCAATAAAATTATTTTGGGTACAGAATGGTTAATATTTTGCTCTAATGATACCAGGGTGAACATTGACCTGTCCTTATTCTGAGTTGTAGTGTTGAGTCTGCATGCCAAATTCAGTGCCTGAACATTTGTTTCTAGTAATCTTGGTCAGCTCGTACTTCAGTAGCTAATACAGTATTAGCCAGTACTGTATGAGGTAGTACTGCTCAAACTACTCTTCAGCTCATACTGATCGGTAGAACTGTATCAAAATAGAGATCTTTTGAAAATCTACATCATTGGCAGTGGCTGATTTCTCAGGCTTATATGACAGAGTTGGTAATTTTATTTCAAGCAAGATATCTAAGATATTAGGGAAAATTCCTTCACCAAAAGGGTCATCAAGCACTGTAACAGACTGCCCAGGGAAGTGGTTGAGTCATCATCCTTGGGAGTATTTGAAAGATGTGTAGTTGTGGTGCTTAGGAATGTCATATGTGGTGGACTTGGCAGTGTTGGGTTAATTGTTGGACTCAGTGTTCTTAAGTGTCTTTTCCAACCTAGACGATTCTATGATTCTATCCTAGAAACTTCTTCTAAGTAAAGCAGTTCATGAATTTGGAGGCTTGTTTCTAAGATTCTAACAACTGTTCCATTAATCTGTGTCTGAATATTCACAGTAACCTTTTTTTTTGCATTTCCTCAGGGATTCATTTTTATGTACTTGAGATTGACATTCACCCTTGAGTTCATTAGAGAAATAAAGTGAAAATGGAGAATGTCTTACAGTGGTTTCCCTAAATAAGACATTTTATCAAAACTATGCACAGGGTACTCATTAAAGGGACCTGGGCAGGATGGAGACAATGGGCTGACAGGAAAATGGGCTGAATGGGTCTCACGAAGTTCAATAGAGGAAAGTGGCAAGCCCAGCACCTGGGGAGGAATAACCCCTGACATGCTGAAGGCTGATGAGCTGAAAAAACAGCCTGACAGAAAAGTTCAGGGAGTTCTGGTTGACAAAAAGTTGACCCTAAATCAGTAATGTGTCCTTGTGGTAAAGAAGGCCAGCATCTTTCAGGAATGAGGTGATCCTTCTCTTTCACTTGGCACTGGTAAGGTGCATCTGGAGTGTTGGATTCTGTGTTAGTCTCCTCAGTACAAGAAAGACGGGGACATGCTGGAGTGAGACCATTGAAGACCCGCAAAATCAGTGCTGAGCTTGAAACATGGTCATACAAAGAGAAATTGAGAGCTGGACATCCTAGCCTGATACGAGAAGGCCGAGTCAGATCTTATCCATGAATATATAAATTCCTGATTGTAGGGTGTGAAGATGTGGAAGCCACACACTTTTCAGAGCTCCCTAGTTGACAGCAGAAGAGGCACATGAAGCTGTTAAAACGTAAGAAATTTTTATAGTTGTTACTGGTTTTGTTGTTATTATTTCTACTATTATTCCAAGATCCACTTAGCACTGGAGTAGGTTGTCAGTAGTGTTTTGTTTGTGGTCTCCATTCTTGGAGAGATTTAAAATTGAACAAAGTGTGACTCTGGGCAAGCTTCTGTAGGTGACCCAGGCCTCAGCCATGTTTGGACTAGGCACTCTCCAGTTGTGACTGCCAGCTTCAGTGAATCTGTGGTTCTGTGAAAATTGATAGTTAAACATCAGTGTGCCCCTAAAAATTCTGATGTTGTATTTCAACTGTTGACTATGGAAGTAAAGTATTATTAAGCCTACTAATTTTTTGAAGATAGGTATAAGAATGTGATACCTTACACTATCAAAATATACTATAGTTCCTTAACACAACAAAGAATGAGAGAGAAATTGGCAGATTAATAATGGATTAGATTTCTTCAAAAAAAAAACCAAAACCATAATATTCCCAATGGAAAGCTAACCTAAAACTTGAAGGTGTTAACACAACTATATGCAATCTTGAGATTAAAATCACATATAGTAGGAGAGATAACACACAAAACTAGATTCTGCCCTTTCAAATTCTACAGGCTTCAGTTTCGTGCCACTTATAGCAAAGAACTGTGTGATTGAGGTCTCTAAGAAACCTAGGATTTATTCTGGCTTAAGAGATGATCTCTCTTCACATAAATATACCTTTAGTTGTCTATATAACAAATGTCTTTAAGTGAATGGGTGAAAGCCTGCTCAAATTAAATCAGTTGGAAAAATACTGTTTAAATTAAAGAGTCTGGGACTTACACTTTCCTTTAAATTTACAGTGTGTGAAACACTCCATCAGAGTTCCAGAGGCTGTAAGTAAATCATTGGCAAATTAACTTGGTACATTGAAAGTAAAAACTATTAAAGTTAACTAGGTATCAGTTAAAAAATAAGACTCTTGCACATGCTCAGTACATACCAGTACTAAGTTTTAACCAGGCTATTGGAACTCCATTTAATCAAAATCTCTACAATGTGAACAGTGTCTTTACTCTTTTGCTTTCTCAAGTATCTGTGTTGAAAACCTATAGATTAAAAAATTGGTATCACTTACTACTTAACTACAGCAAAGATACCATGAGTTCAAATGGACTTGTTCTAATAGTGAATAAAAAATGTGAGTATATATTTTCCTACTGAATGTCGGGCAAAACAAACTTTTCATTTCAAACTGGGTTCATTTTCAGTCCTGAAAGGATTTTCATTAGTATTTCTGCTTTTTTTTTTACTGGCCTGACTTACTAACGAAGTTTGTAACACAAGAAAGAGTAATATTTAAAGATGGGTGATTATACCTAATTGTTTTAGTTGTACAGCATTCTAAAAAAAATTCTTAAAATGTGTTGAAGGAAAACTGTAAGTTTCTAGTATTCATGTTTGAATGTATCAAGAAGCATAACCAGCAGGTGAAGGGAGGTGATTCTCACCTTCTACTCCTTTCTTGCGAGACCCCGCCTAGACTACTGTGTCCAACTCAGTGGTCTCCAACATTAGAGGAATGTAGACCTGTTAGAGTGAGTCCATAGGAGGGCCACAAAGATGATCAGAGGGCTGGGGCAACTCTCTAATGAATATAAACAGAGAGTTGGGGCTGTTGAGCCTGGAGAAGAGAAGCCTTTGAGGAGACCTTAGAGCACTTTCCCATACCTACAGGAAGGTTGGAGAGTGAGTTTCTACAAAACAAGGGGTAATGGCTTTCAACTGAAAGAGGGTGGATTTAGATTAGGAAGAAATTCTTTACTGTGAGGGTGGTGAGGCACTGGAACAGTTTGCCCAGAGAAGTTGGGGATGTTGCATCCGTAGAAGTGTTCAAGACCAGATTGGATGGATAGTCTGTGAAAGGTGTCCCTACCCATGGCAGGGCAGTTGTAANAGGTGTCCCTACCCATGGCAGGGCAGTTGTAACTAGTTGATCTTTGAGGTTCCTTCCAACACAAACCATTCTATGATTCTATGTTGACATCAGATTTATATAATTATTAATCATAAAGTGTTTAGTTTTTTCATCTGTTCATTCTTAGATCAAATTGTTGGTTTGTTTTCGAAACTGGTTGAGGAGCCCAGTGGTGACCAAACCTTTGCAATACAAGGCATTATCCCTTTCACTGGTTGGAAATAATAAAAGCACATCACAATACATCTTGGCCATTAACAGCTGACCTCTAGTGTGCAGTGAAGCCATGTAATTTAATAATTCCATTTGTGAAGAGACTAAGTAATTATAAGAAATTGAATTTAAGTACAGCAAAGTGATAAGGAAACTGCTTAATGAGGGTCAAAACAGTTATAAAATGGAAAAAAATGTTATTTTGATCCTTCTAGGCTGGCTATTTTACTGTGGCATAAGGAATTTGAGGGCTGATCACAAACAAATGTGAATATTTGTGCTTTCTTTTTGAGTGGCAGAATTCCACAGGAGAAAATAATACTGTGCTACAAGAATGAAATTGTTCTCTTGCATTTAATTATTCATCAGTGAAACATCACACACGCAGATGGGGGAAAAAAATGGTAAATGTAGGTAGTTTAGACTAATTGAAGTGACAGACTGAATAACAAAAGATTTGAAGGCCTCAACTATTCCTGCTGGTGAAAATAGTAGTCCTGTGGTGTTCCCTACAATATAAAATCATCTTTGAATAGGAACTTAGGTTTAATGGTATGATGTTTCCAAATAATGACTAATCAGCTACTGCTGCTATCTCAGACTTTTACTTAAAAACAAATGAAAAAGAAAAGGACAGATGCATGTTTTCTGTTCATCTGATATAGAAATTGATGGATATCCAGAGTGCAAATGAAAGTGTTTGTCTAAAATATTTGTAACTAAAAAAGAGAAAGGATGGTCTGCACTAGAATTTTGGATTTGAGTGAAGAAAACTTGTGGTAAATAAATCAATTTCAAGCTTAAGTGAAGCTCAAAAGCTATGAAAAAGTCTCAGTTACAAGCAAATTGTCAGATTACGTTAGAAATCGAATTTTACAGATGCATATAAGATTAATATGGCAAAATTAATTTATTTGATATCCATTGCAACCTTTTTTTGAAATGTAACACCTTTATGCTGAGGTATATATGCAAGGGTTGAGCATGTTAATTACCATTGGCTATTACAAAAGAAGTTAAAATGCAGATCAGATACAGTATTTAAAATCCATTTATATGCTAAAGGAGCGCTAAAATCATATTTATTAGGTTAATACCTATGCAATAGGTTTATAAATTAAGAACTTTTTTCCTTTAGGAAAGGGAAGACTTGTGACAGCTGGAAAGGTAGTTTATTATTCTAGTGTGTATGTATTTAATACAGTTGTTACTTCTATGGAAGCATTTAGATTATAAAAATGTTCTTATACCTACTGCATTCATAACAATCTTACAAATATATTTGGCATCAATTACTGTCCTGCTATGCCATAGTGAAACTGTCTTAATACGGCCAAATTTGTGTATATGTTAGAAACAATTAAAACCACCAAATTTCACACAGGTTTATATTCAACTTTTCCTCACAGAATGACAGTGTAGTGTCATTATAGGTGGTATTCTAGAATAACTTTCTTTAGAGCTTTTGATTCATTTAATATTCAAAGTATGTGAATTTTGTTTCTTTTGAAAAGCATCTATCTTACACTAATATAAAGACATCACAGTAATAGTTAGAAACCACTAAGAGAAATACCTTTTCTATTGCAGTACCTATGCTTGTTATTCATGTGTTATCCTCCTGGCATCAGTCTAAGCTACTTTTCTATGTAAAGGATAGGATTAAATTAATTATAAATGAGGCATTGTGATTCAAATCTAATCTGAATGTAGAGGATACTTGAAAAAAGTATTTAGCAAATAAATACTGTGATGAAACTTGAGAAATATAGTAATATTGTAGCAGCCTGTCATTTAGTCACATCAGAGTGTATACTCTCTGTATTGTTTTCAGGTTTATTCAGACGTTTGATACGAATTCTGCCATCTCTCTGCCTTTATCCCATTTCTTTCTTTTTTTGGGATTAGGACAAAATGTCTTAGAAAGAGCTTCTTCTCCCAAGTATGGTTTAGTAAGCTCCAAGTGCAACTGTTCAGCATCTGTCTCCCCGGCACAGATCTGTTACTGGCAGGTTCCATAAAGAAACTGAGGGATCCCTTTCATCTTGTGTTAATTTCATTTTGTTAGACATACACTGATTGACCAATAAATTATTGTTCCAACTTAATAAATAAATTATAGATATTCTGAGAGGCCTAAATCATGCAAGAACATGACAGAGTAATATTTTCAAATATTATAGTAAGTGAAACTTTAGTAAGTGTGAGATAAGACATATTATTTCTATGCTGCTTATCAGCAACCTATGTTATATTTTAGGCATATGGTAATAAATTTAAGTAATAATACATCTATTAATGTAAAATATTACATTTGCATAATAAAACAGCTTATAATAATTGTAATTATACAAACATTCTTGATTGGTATTACCTTTCATAGAATAGATAAATTTTTATTTCATTAAATCAATTAATCCATGATTGGGTCATGCAAACACTTCTAATAGTGGCAATAGTGTGACTTCTCTTGATAGCATTTCACTTTTCACAGCCTGGAGCATAATACTTTGTGCATTCAGTCATTATTTCTCTTCTGCTTCTGTGCCAGCTTCCCCCTACCTTTAGCACACTGTCTCATTGTCTGAGTCGTCCCACAAGCGATTTTTCTCCTTTTGACAAGTGGAGTATGTATGTCAGTGGTACAAGACATCTCAGAATGAAAAGGAGGTCAATCAGTAGTAATACTGATAGTAAAAGTGATGCAAGCAGCATTTTGTTTCTGTTCTCCATCATCTGTATTATTTCCTTGCATTTGAGATAGGACAACTGTAACTGTCTTCACGTAATTTATCTTTCTGTTTTTTCGCTGGACCAGTGGCAGCTGGAGAAACAACCTTGGTAGTTGAAACTTCCCTATAGTGACATTTATTCCTTAGTTTTGTGGTTTTGGACACCAACCCAGACTGTCCTATATTAAGAAAATTTTACAGCCTATGGATCAAACTTCTGTTTCTGTTCCTTTATTTTCAGCTGGGTTACCAATCTGCTAGAATCTTGTTGGGCAAGATCCCATGAGAGACAGAGTATGGTCCAGAACAATAACTGTTGGAAACGGCACTTGGCAGGGATATTAGGCTTATGTAGATCACCTGACAAATGCTCCTTTCTCACATCCTTTCTCACAGCTGCCAGTATCAATCAAGAGCAAATGAATATAAGCAAGCAAAAATTTTACTCTCTAGAGACACCTATCTAATAGCACTTTGAACAGAACTAAGCACTAAGTACAGATTGCAACTATCCCTATATATTAAGAAAAAAGTGGCAGAGAGAGAAACGCAGGATTTATTCTATGCGTTTAAGAAATCGATGGAGACAACTAATTTACTTGACTGATACATACACATATATATATGTATGTAAAGTTTAATTCTTCTAAAACTATTTATCTTTTTTTATTATTTATACCTTATATAGGTTGGATTTTTTTCTTGGAGGTGGGAAGTGAGTATTTACTTCAAAAGGTCTATGTTTTTGTAAGAGTCTCATTCTAATAAGAATTCAAAGAGGGAATTTTCTAAAGCATCTGAAAAGTGGGTGTCCAGTTCCCACCGATTCTTACCAGGCACTGGGAGTTTAAAAATCCCGTACAGATTGATCAGGTAAATTAAAATCACTGACAAAACCCATAGCTGAACATGAAATAGAACCTGTTCTATTTGGATTTGATACTCTGGTTGGTCATGGGGCATCTCTCCATTTTGCATACTTTTGAAAAAGTAGAGATTTTAGAAATGGAATCTCAAAAGGACATTTATAGGACCTTAATGTGGAAGTGTTGCATGTTATGCTATAGAATGATGAAATTTGCGTATTAAACATGAGAATAAATCTCTTACAGAGCTCTTAACTGTTGAACTTCATCCTGAGTTAGTGTTTGAAATTATTCTTTTGATAACTCATATTATTTCTAATGTGTAGGGTTTGGGTTAATATATAGCCTACACTTACTTTTGTTCAGTTCATACCACAATTTTTATTTTAACGTTGTAGACACCACCAGTAAAACATGGAAAAAAGGGGAAATGAAGGGGGGGAAAAAGGCACTTTTGAGTTTTCGCTACCACATTACATCTGCATAAAAAAATTTAATCAGCACAATGATTAATGAAAAGGAGAGTGGCAGCCACCCACCCAGACACTCATCTGCGTTTGAAAAGATTTCATTTAGGTGTTGGTAGCTCTATGTTAAGGTTCCTGTTTTTCCTGACAGGAAAACTTGCACTGGCCCCTTCCCTTCCCACTGGCCCCCTTTCCCATCCCTTGAAAATGAATAAATCATTTTCACACATTTATTCTCTTGCTGCTTAAGGTGTGCTAAATCCTAAATGTTTGCATGGTTCTTGTTGAAAGATACCCAGAAGGGTCCTAAGGGATGAATAGCTACTTAAGACAGTAAATAGATTATGGTCCTGAAAATGGTAAATTGATAAATTGGTTTCCTTTGAGAATTAATTGTTTATAACCAATTGGGCTGTGCCTTATAACTCTGCTTGTCATTTGAATAAACCTTTTTATTTTGTGTTTACCCATTAGTCTCTTTGTTCTCCTTTCCAAAGTACTTACCAGTAGCAGTTAGCTTTTATATTTACAGGCTTACTGAGTCTTCTCTGAAACACAGAATCTGTTTTTCTTACTCTGGTATACTTCATCTCTAGCTTTCTCATGTGGAGTGCACTTTTGTTCCACGTGGATAACAAATCTGTGTAAGCTTTAGGATGTAATATTGTCAAAGACTAGAATTTTATTTTGTATCATTAGTATTAGTTCTTTTCCAACTCTATTAGGAAAATGTATTCATATTCTTTCCAGAAACTTCGTAGCCCTTGAAACAGCTGCATTTCTTTGGCTTTTCATAATAATTCCATGAGTAATTAATATACATACGTATTTTTTGCTGGGTATGATATCCACCCTTTGCAGTTGTCTTTGAGCACTTTACCTTGTATTTTCAACAGTGGAAATTTCTCTTATTTCAGTTTTTCGGTACTCTAGATCCAATTTCTTTAATGTGCTATTCAGATCCTTTTCTGTAATGGCAACAGCTTCCATCATAGCAAAAGGCAATCCTTTTTAGCTTTGTATCACCATTAGCACGTTTGATTAGCTAATTCTGTTTTCTGCAGCCAAGTGAATAATTAGAATTCTTAAAGTCCCAGAGCTGATCCTGCAAGAATAATGTTACAAATTCGTATAGCTTTATAGCGAGGGTTTTTTTCATCTCAGTGCAGTGTGGTTTATTATGTGTTTTATGTTTCTTAAAATAATTACAGTTTGTTTTGATTTTAATCATTAATTTCCCATTTCATTATTTACTGAAAAATGAATACAGTGTCTCAAGAGAAATGGATTAGTTATATCTTTTTCACCTGTATCTAAAAAAATTAAGTATTTTATCAAAGAAAGAGAGTAGATTCATTTAGCATAGTCCAGTTTTGATCAATCACTGTTCTCTGGTCACACTTTTTTCTTTGCGTCTTTGTCTGTTATTTATTTCAAAGCTCAGCAGTAGTTGGACTGTGTTTATGTCTGTACATACAGCATGAAACAATATAATGACATGAAGTATTCTTTCTTATTTGACGTGCAATTACTTTAAGTAGCATCTTTTATTGGTATTTAAATCCTCCTGGCAACACTGTGATAAAGGTGTTTGTTATATTACGGATAATCAGTCAATCTTGGTGTCACTGTTACATGATATAGTGTAGGAATGTCTTTACTTTTTGCCATCTACTTTGTTAAATACTTTTCTTATACCAGATGTTACAAACTAAGGCTCTTAGTCAGTAGGAAACTCATGGCATGGCTTTAAAGAATGCTCTTAACATGTTAACGTGTAACTTTCAGATGAATGTAATCTGTTGCCTAATTTCATATCTGAGGGGTCATGCTGAATTCAGTGAAATTAAAGTGTGTTTCATGTTAAATGTCTTTTTAGATTCAGATATATGATACAACAGCTAGAATTTCTTTGAATATCTGTGAATTCTGTGTACAATCTCTAGAATTTATTAATGCTTGTCTAGTGTATGTAGAGGTTAGTTTAGCCTCTTCATTAATAACATATACATGTACTCTGAAGATATTTCAATGTCTTATGTCATTAATGACTAGGAAAAAAAAGGCCACTGTTATCCAGATGTATATAATAGTGCTGTCCAGAAAATGGAATATTTACATATGAAAAGGAAAAGACTAAATTATATATTTGTGTATTTAAATGGATTTTAATTTTGTAGACAAGAAATGAGCTTTAAGTCTCAGTAAATTTCATTACTATGCTTGAGTGTGTTGTTGGCTTAACCTTGGCTGGCTGATGGGTGCCCACCCAGCTGTTCTGTCACTCCCCCTTCTCAAGGGCAAAAAACCCACTTCAGTCAGGCCTTGCACTCAAATTGAAGCACTGAATATTTTTCTAACATATTAGAATCAGTGGCTGTTATCTGTTAATGTCAAACCTTAACCTTAAATTTAGTTTTACTGTTGCAATATCATGTCTGTGACTGAAACTCCTGCAGGACATGTACTCTGGAGAGTGAAATGAAAGTGTTGCAGAAGAGTAGGTAACGTGGTAAAGTGTTAGCTTGCTATTTAGATCATGTTAAAAACATTTTCTTAAGTGTTCCTCACATTTTTAAAGAAAATTTTCTGAGATTAATTTTACATTTGTTACTTTTGTAGTTTTTGTAACACAGTCATCCTCAGAAGTTCAAAAATGTCAGTACTCAAATTAACACTTGAATCTTGTGTCAAAACGTAAGTAGACCTAGTGATCATAGCTTTGGGTCTAAACATTATTTGAGTAACCATAAGCCATACTGAGGGCTTGAAATGGTAACAAAAATTTGAGAATTTCAAAGGAGGTAAAAAAACTTGAACAGATGTTTTTAGAGTGAACTGATGATATAATAGACATAATATTGTTTTAATATACATAATATTATTATAATAGACATAATATTTTTGAAGTAGTAGATCATATTTACATGAACACTATATACAACTTTAGGAGGCTATTCACATAACTTTTTTTGAGGAGGGGAAGCAGGGAAGAGAGTTGGAACCTGCTGTAAGACTCGTGCTGGTATGGAGTCAAGATTTTTGCTTACTGTCAGGGGAGATTTGGGTTACTTCTCTAGGTTAGTTATTAGGAAAAGGTTCTTCCCCCAGAGGGTGGTTGGGCATTGGAAACAAATACCATTACCATTAGAGAAGAGGAAGAAGGCAGCTGACTGCACATGCCCAGTCCTCTGGGGTACAGGGCTGAAGGGCCCGAAGGGTGGGGCTCCCCTCTTCTACGCCAACACAGGAAACCTTGCTGTTGTACCAGCTCTTTACACACAAAAACTGTGGCCAGCTTCTGGTTAACCTGTGCATATCTTCAGCTTCCCAGAGCAGAATCATACAGCTTCCCAGAGCAGTGATCACAGCACCAAGCCTGACAGAGTTCAAGGAGTGTTTGGACAACACTTTCAGGTACATGGTGGGTTTGTTGGGATGTCCTGTCCAGGGCCAGGGCTTGGACTCAATGATCTTCATGCATCCCTTGCATCTCAGGATATTCAGTGATTTTATGGGACCACTATAAAACTGGAATTTATGGACACTTTGTAACACTGAAAATCTCTTGGATTATGTTGAAGTGATAAATTTATCTACTCTGGAATCAGGATGGTTTGGGTTAAAAAGAAGCTTTAAAGATCATCCAGTCCAGTTCCTTCTGCCATGGGAAGAAACATCTTCGACGAGACCAGGTTTCTCAGAGCCCCCTAAAACCTGGCCTTGAACACTTCCAGGGATGGGGCATCTACAGCTTCTCTGGGCAGTCTGTTGCAGTGTCTCACCACCCTCATGGTGGCTTCCACTTGATGTCATTGTGTTTGCATGTGGCCGTGTAGCTAGTTCCTTATTCTTCTAATAGTGCATCTGTCAAGCACATATCTTGCCAACTCTGTGGTAAGAATCTTATGGGGGACCGTGTCAAAGGTCTTAGAGAAGTCTATATAGATGATGAATTGCTTTTCCCTTGTCCACTGACACAGTTACTGGCATAAAATTTGTCTGGCAGCACTTGTGTTTGATATAACCATATTGTCTGTCTCCACTTATCTCCCTCCCTTCATATGTTTTGATACATCTTCCAGGAGGACCTTTTCCATAATCTTGCTGGGCATGGAGGTGAGACTGACTGACCAGTCATGCCTGAGTGTCCTCCTTTTTACCACTTTGAAAAATGGGCATGTTGTTTCTCTTTTTCCAGTCACTGTGAAGTTTACTTCACTGCCACAACTTTTCAAATACAATCATGAGTGGCTTGGCATCTATATCTGCCGTATTCTCCCTCAGGATCCTGGGATGTCTCTGACTGGTCCCATGAGTTGCTCAATACTTCTAATGTGAACTTTTTCTCATAGAATTTTCTTTATTCTAGCTTCCAGCATTCACGCCTCTTGAAATCCCTGGAAATAAAAAAAAAAATCAACTTTTTACAACCAGCATTCATTTTCCTTTTGAAAGAATGCACATTATTTTTTTCAAACTAAAAATTTAAAATTTTCCCTAAAAAATTCTACATTCTTTCAAAGAACTCACAATGGCATGTTCCATCACAGCTTCTTTGTCTGGTCTTCATTCTGTTGCATTTTTTTAAATTTCAGAAAAAAAAGTTAAAACTTAACTTTTGCATACCACGAACTTCTTTTTTTTGTGATTTACAATTTATTTCAATCTAAACTGACATTAAAATATGCAGTATCTGCTTTGCTATTTCTATATGTATTTTATTATTTCAGTGTCCACTGAAGCACATCTTTCCATTTAAAAAGCTAAATAGCTACTTAAAGTTTTACAATCAGAAAAAGCAGTTGAGAGCAAAAAATGTAAGAGAATTCCATTAGGAAGTTTTGCAGGGCCGCGGATCTATGATTCTTGCATTTTTAAGACAAAGAGGCCTTTAACAATTTTTTGTTTCAGGCAAAAGCTGCAGCCACCTGTAGTGTAAAGAAAGTCAGGTATTGATCTCTATCTTTTTATCTCTCTCTTCTGTTATTATAAAGGCTAGGGGGCATTTTTAACTTCTCCTACTGCTTGGTAACTGCATGAGCCTAATCTCAATAGTAATAGATGTTCCTGGGATCTAGTCAGATTAGTATTTGCGAAGTGTATTCATGTGTTTTACTGAACATTTGTTTGTCCTTTAGGAAATGTAATTTTAAAGAAACCACCCCCAACAGTATTTCATACCACTTGAAATGCATTACCACATTTAATAGTCATTTCCTTAATATGAAAAATAAACAGAAAATAATTTATATTGGTTGACAGAATACTGCATGTTAGCGATGAGCCATCAGTGTGCCCTCGTGGCGCAATGGGGCACCTTAGGAAGAGCATTGCCAGCAGGTCGAGGAAGGTGATCCTGCCCCTCTACTCAGCCCTGGTGAGGCCTCACCTGTAGTGCTGTGTCCAGTTCTGGGCTCCTCAGGTCAAGAGAGACATGGAGCTCCTGGACCATGTCCAACAGTGGGTGACAAAGGTGATTAAGGGAATGGGGCATGTCTTACGAGGAAAGGCTGAGGGAGCTGGGCCTCTTTAGCCTCAGAGAGGATGACTGAAAGAAGACCTCATCACTGTGTGTGAGTATCTGAAGGGAGGATATCAAGAGCGATGGAGCCAGGCCAAACAACAGGACAAGAGGCAGGGCAGAAACTGATGTACAGGAGGTTCCACCTGAACATGAAGAAGAACTTCTTTACTGTGCAGTGACGGAGCACTGACACATTGCCCAGAGAAGCTGTTCAGTCTCCCTCACTGGCGATATTCAAGAACTGTCTGAATGCAATCCTGTGCCATGTGCTCTGGGATGACTCTGCTTGAGCAGGGAGTTTGGGACAGGTAACCCCAACTGTGGCCTCTTCAAACCTGACCCATTCTGTGACTCTCTGATTAGCTTTACTTACTTGCATTTTAGTCTTCAAATTCAAGAATGACACACTTTTATCCCTTTTGTATCATATTAAGTATAGCAACCTCTTCAAACAGTACTCTTAATTTTATATTAAAGAGCGTCTCTTTGCGGCTTCCTCTTCTGATTTCTTCTGTGTAAGAAGACAGTTAAAGTTGACTGTCAAAAAAAGTTTAAAGATTTTGTGTGCATATTCTTCAAAGTTTTTGTAATAAATAAAGGGGATTTAATTATTTTGGGGAATAGATTCTGAAAGCTATTTTGTACATTTTTTTTTTAGTAAGATATGTCAAAATATTTTTGAGAAGTAATGATCTGGGAAGCACTCCATGCTGTATTATTTGAAATGTTGAATTATAGTCATTTTCATTCCTTGATTTAAAAATCCTTTAAAATACTTCAAGACTAAAAAGATTTTCCATTCTTCTCTAAAAATCTAAGCCAAAGGTAAAACTATAATTCAATTAAATGTCATGGAATATTTTGGCAAATTGATCTAATTTTTTTTCTCCAAAAGAGATTTTGTAAATCTGCCCCTTCTCCCTGTCACCTTTATGTGTGTATGCATTTGTTTGTGAGTGTGTATCTGTGTAAATTTTCACCTGAAAAAAAAACCCCTGGCATTAGCGTTTAAAAAAATGCGCAGGGGTTAAACCAGTCTCTGATTAGTAGAAATGTGACTTAAACCCAGCTTCTGGTCCTTCTCTCTTGCTTCAAGTTCATTTCTACTAGGTATTTAGAGAGAGACTCCTATATTAGAAGGCTAAATATTGCTTAATATCCAGCTTCTAGTTCTTGATAAGTAATTTTAAAAAGTATTAATCAAAATCAACTTCATGTAAGCATGTACATGGTACAAGTAAAATTTCCAGTTTCCTGAGTTTGGAGTTTCACTGTTGTAGTTGAATTTTGGTTGCCACTGAGTCTTTTAGTGTAAAATCCATCATGCAGCCCTTGTTATCCCTTCTTTATACGTATGTAATCCCTCCTTTGTACATTCTAAAATAATCCAAAGAAAACCAAAACAACATTCAGGAATACTTTTTATTTGTAGCACCTCACATACACAACATACAAACTTTTTGACCTAGTGTTTTTATAGAGAGCTTCTTTGTATTTATTTAGCTTCAAAACATTTCCTGTTCTGTCAAGGAATATATAAGAGGATGCAGGTTTTCAGGCTTATTAAAAGGATCTTTAATGTATACACTCTCTGTTTCCATATCACGGTGAGAATATTTTCCACCTTCTACTTACTCCATGTGTTTTTATGTCTTTATTTTCACAGCTCTGGCAATTTTTTACCTTGTAAATTTCAGTCATAGGCATAACCTTTAAATGCTTAGACTGGTATCTTACAAAGTGCTACAGAAGTTGTTTTGAAATATTTGAAATAAAAGTAACCAAGTAATTGAATACTTAGGAGTGACTACTCCTAGAGTTTACTTAGAGTATACAAAATTCTTTTTTTCTGGTTTAGCAACGTGTGATTCCAGTGTTGAAAAGTTGGTATTTGTGGCCATACAATATATTAATTGTCCACAGAATAAAGAAAAATTCCCTGACTGAAAACCCTCTTTGTGATTGGTTTGAATGAATTTATCATTCATAAGGGCTCTTCAGCATTGCTGCAGTTGCTAACCCTTGGATCAAAACACAGTATAAATATGAAGTGTGGTTTAAAATGTAAACTAATTTTTTAAAGATTTTCTTGTTATGTAAACCAGTGAAAAATTCACAAAAACAAATATGAAAATTCTAATCAAAGTCCTAGGGAGTATTGGGCGTATTGTAAATTTGATTTACAGTAAAGCTGCTGGACAGTCTGACGCTGTGGATGAGTACTTTCATGAAGAGAGAGAAACATTTTATAACTGATGAAACTGTATCAATGTTTTAAGGTTTCAGTCTCATTGTAAATATGCTTTAGTTCAGACAAAATCAATCACTCATATAGCTGTGTCAGTTTTTTATTAGATCCAAGGAGAGGAACAACAGACTTGAAATCACAACTGTAGTATTCTTTGCACAATTCTCATATTTCTACTCAACATGTTTTCCAACTATAAGTCATTTTCTTTCAGAACTGATGTCTCACATATTTGAGAAACGATCATGGCATTAAACAAATAGGAATCTCTATATGGAGTCAAGAAAGGAGCAGTTGTTCTGTCTCCATGCATCCATCACATTGAATCCAAACATGTGAGAGGTGTCTTATAGTGACTACAAGTCATCTAGTACCCAGTGCCTTAAGTGCTGCCCAGATACCTGAGTTCCTAAATGACTTTTGATCAGGCTTATACACTCCAAAGCATCTGCTTGTGAAGTTTCATAGTATTTCTTAACTTGTGTTATCATAATTTTTGTTTGGACAGAAGAGCTTTGTAGCTAGTTCTGTTTTCTCCTCAAGGCACCATATGTCCCTATGGAAGTCGCTTAAATTTCAACACTGACTGCCCCGCTCCAGTAGTGTTGCTGGTGCAATGGGTAGTATCTTATGGAGAAGGGAAAAGGAGTATCTTATGGAGCGGGAAAAAGCCCATTCTTCTAGAGAACAGTTCTCGCTTGTCAGAAAATGGCAGGTAAAGCTTTGGGCAATATGAGAGAGGCGGTGAGCTGTGAACTCAGGTACTTCCCTCATGAGAAGAATGCATGTGACTGTATATTATCAACTGCAGAGCAGCTGCAAATTTCTGCCATCCTTTCAAAATGAGAAACACTTGAGAAAATCACTGTCATTCTGGCAGAATGGTCACTAGTAGTAGTGCCCAGACACTGGATGTGAATAACAGAACTTCTCACCCAGAAATCTTCATCATAAGTAATTAAGGATTAAATGGGTTCTTCATTTTTCATCCTGATTTGGGATGTGGGACGAACCATCAGGAAAAGCTGTTACAGCACTGTGGTTGGTTTGGTTTTTTCTTTACAGTACAATCAAATTAGGTACTGATTTCTTTCAGAAGCAATCTTTCTAATGTGTAAAGATGGTAAAGTTGGTAAACTAACTGTTGGAGAAGGGCTTACAAATTTCTTGGTCTGAAGGAAACAACTTCAAAATTTGCTATTTCTAGGATCTGGATATGCAGCTTGATAGCTTTTTGATGCATTTCAGAGTAATTTGCATTAGATCTGCACATATATGAAGACAAAGTAACTGAGCACCCATCTCCACAAAAAGTAAGGGGAGAGTTAACTGCCTATTTTTTATATGAAGTATATGAACTGTCAGCACAAATTTGAGTGATTGAGAGACACATTAACGTATACTGGAGACTGTGAAGAGTATTTCTCTCTCTCTCTTTGTACGTTTTTTGTAAATTACAACCCCCCCTTCTTTTTATTTCCTCTAAAACACTCATTTTTCTATTTATTTCTGTGTGTACATGAGATTTCTCAGTGTGAGATAAGTGATGACTACCACTGCTTGGAATATCTGTGTGCTCTTCCCAGTGCCCAAGGTTAGAGAACAGGTTCAGGGAAAGAACCTTTCCTTTTAAGAAAGATTAAGGCTTACCTGGTAAGCATTTGTCCTGCTTGAAATCCGATGAACATAGTGACTGAAGAGTAGGTCATGAATTTTTAATCACCTCCATAATATCATCAGAAAGCTATGTTTTGTTAGGCTGTATTGGTAAGTCTGATGAGCTCTCCAACAGTGTTGAGTATGGTGAGATGATGAATTGCCAGTAATTGGAGTTATAGGATGGAGAAGTGAACCTTGAGCCTAAGTGTGGTACTGAGTTATTAGGCAGTAGAACTTGAGTGGAGGGAGAGGAGATGGAGACTATCAGGTTGTCCCCGTGATGACCAGCAGAGCCCATAAATGGATCACAGGACTGAGTCACAGTGTGTCTGTGCCAACAGTCTCTCTGACACTGACAACACTGACAGTGTCTTGAAAATAAATAAATGTGTGTAACTGTTGGAAGTAGAGTGTGACACTTTATCAGATGATGTACCAGAATGGCACAAAGACAATACTTCTGGGTTTCATCATGAGAGTATATATTGTTTGAATTATGTTAAAAAACCCCAAGATCCCTAAAAAAGATGTTGTACTATTTAAGAAGCAGTGGCTGTATAGATTATATTTTTTAAGGGAAACATGAAACTTGATTCTTCTTTTGATGAACTGACTGTGGGTAAACATATGAAGTAAACATGTTTTATCACTGTATTGATTACATTATGTGTTAGTTGAAAGTTGATGTGGGAATGTAGATAATTAAATGACTTTTCCATGTTGCTAGGAAAAAAAGAATCAATTTTTTCCTTGAGAGATCTTGTCTGTTTGCATTAACTTCCATTTTTACTGGGTCTGATGTTATATTTGCATGTGATAATGAAGGCAGACTCATATAAAACAAACATTCTGACCAGAATAATAATGTCTTGCTATAAGCATTGCAACACTTTACTGATGAAAGACTCTTCACATATACGTGAAAAGAATTATCTTAGTTTTTGAAACACAAAGTTCAATCTTCTTACATAAGGAGCCCAGTTAGATCCATAGTAAGGAAAATTTGTAGCACTCTTAAGAGTAAGAAAAATTTGATCCACTAGTAATTAAATTCTCTTTTTTAAATTACCATATACTTACACATATACTTAGATCAGGATCTTTATGTACCTTCTTTAAATGGGTGTATTTTTTGGAGTTGTGTTATTGAGAAGAGCTCTATTGAAATTTTTGACTTCTGTATATTTCTGTTTACGAGAGAGATTTTTAAAAGAGAGGGAAGAAGAGCTTGCAGACAGTTTTAGTTGCATGTAGGTTTGCATATAAAGATTGAGGGATTTGTGGGGAGATACTTATTCTTGCAAGCTCCACTTGCAAATTTCTTAATCCTTTTTTTTTTTTTAATTTAATAATCAGCCTGGCAAAGACATATAGGAGCTAAGGAAATAAAACATCATTTGACTTTTTACCACAGAAATTCATTACTTTCCTATCAGAAAATCCATCAGAAGGTACCAAGGCCCATTTAGTCATGCATGATAATGCTCAGGATTCATGAGAAAATAAAGGTAGGGATTGTTGTTAAAATAATAAAATACTATTTTTAGCTAAGTGTGTAACATTTCACAGTTGCTTACTTTAAGTTCAAGAGTGCAGTTATTTTTAACAGATATCTTGCAAAAATGACATATATAGTATATGGAATTAATGTAACATTTTTGCATGTTGGAATTTAAGCCTAAGACTTTGCAAGGATTTGTACTGTGTTATTAAACTCTAGTTAATTCATAAATACTGTTTTACTTTTTGAATGTTGAACAGTCTGTGGTATTCTTAACAGAACCCCAGCTAAATCATACCAGCTGTGGACAGTGATTAATGCAGTGAGCAAGGAAAGCTCAGCATGCATGAAAGGAGAGCATAACAAGGACAAAAGCAGACACAATGTTGATTGTAATGAAGCTGGATTCCCATGAGGGGTAGCATCATAATATTGCTTTTCTCTCTTTCTTTTTTTTTTTTTTAATTTAAATTTGGTATTGGCCGTGACTATTTATATTCTAGATTATATTTATTTATTCTCAGGTGGGCCAACTAACTTACTTGAAAAGGCAGTGCACTTTATAGTGATGGCAGAAAAAGGCTTAAAAGTAACAGTAGTTTCCTACTGTTAAAGTGGTGTTCATATTTTCATTTACGACATGCAGTGTTTCATGCACAGTATTGATTCTACTGGGCTCAGGTGCTCTTTATTAAAATTACATATTTTCGCTCATACCTTTTTATAGTTTTTAATTCTGATGGGGTGCTGAATTTGCCCCATCCTGCCTTCATCCTGAATTTTTTAAAGTACACATCAAGTAAGTGTTGTGTCCAGTAATACATTAGGACTTGATCACTGAAGTGGTGAAAGCTCATTCCTATTATCACACAGTAATCAAGTAATGTTATCATGAGTCAGCATGAACTAATATGTTCACAGCAATTCTGTTATTCTGTGTAGAAGAATGATAGTCTATGTTTTATGAATAGAAATCACAGCTGTGAATACTCACAGCAGAAATGTAGAGTATCAAGGAGTCTATTTGAATAGTAAAACTCACTCTATTTTTATGAACTGTGCTCTAAATTCTATGCATTGGTGGTAAATGTGAAAATAAAGTAAAATAAAGCAAAACAAAATAAACCCTCAACAAAACCCGCTAGTGATAGGAATGGGTTTAACCAAGACATTCTACAGGAAATAAATCGTGAGGATATTAAGTGCATTGAAAGAGTTCACCAAAACTAAGGTAGTTAATGTGTTTTGAATTACAATTAATTTAATTGGAACAGAATTGGAGAAACCTGAAAGTATATTTGTCACAGTAAGCATATTTCTTCTTATGAAGCTAAATCAAGCTTGACTTTCTGCATTTTATCATAAATCAAATTTACTTGCTAAATAAGATGATTGGACTGGATGATTGATGGTTGGACTGGATGATCTGAAGAGTGTCTTCCAAACTTGATGATTCTGTGATAAGATTTGCCTATCAAAAATTCTAGCTGAACCTTCCCATTGCAGACAACTTACTATGAGAGAACCCGCACAGCTGCAAACAATGGTTAGGAGATGTGCTTTTTGGCTTAAAATTTGATGATACAGACATACGGTTGGTTTTATGTAGTACCCACACCAAATCTTACCTTTTCTTCACTTCAGCTCCTCTAAGCTTACATCAGACTTCCCAAAGTAATTTTTATTAAAGACCATTAAGCACTAATGTTTTGTTCTAGCTGTCTACTAGCATAGAAAATTAATTTTGCCTGTCTGTTCTTTATTGCACCATGACGACTGCTATTGTCATTATACCATGGTGGGGTTAATAATCCTTCTGACTGAAATGCAGTGTTACAAAATTAGATTATTTCAGTGCTTCAATAAGGTGTTCTGCAAAAATTGGTTCCAGTTGCATTTTAGTTCATCTCTGGTTGCACAGGTGTCAGAAATGACTAATGAAGATAATTCGTTTCTTCATGGGAAAAATGACATTAAGTCACGTACTAGAATGATCCACTGATTTTATCCACATAACTGTCAGCAACTTTGAGACACTTCTAATGTCCACTTCCTGCTTCTGTGGCTGGATTTGAATTTAGAGAAAGGACACACTGTCATTTTCGGTGCATACCAGTGGTTGTCTAGCTCAGCATATCTCAGATTAATTATTCTCTGTCTTAATTTTATAGTGCAGATATATGTATATTGGAGTGTCTGCAGATACACTGTAAATGGAACATAGTATTTCAAAATTTTGTAAATTAACTCTCACTTGCAAAGTTGCTTCATCTGTGGGGTTTTTATTCCCATTAAAAAGTGCAAAAGTGTGCACAATGACCATCAGTTGGGAAAAAGAAAGAAAATAAATTGTCTTCTATCTATTTCATCCAGGCACTTACATATCTTCAGTCAGATTTTTTTTTTGTTTATTAATAAGTAGTAGCAGTGACATTTTATGTCCACGGGTAATGGTGAATGTAAAATACTGCTGAAGTTGAAGAGCATTTGATCCCTCTATAATAGAAACTTTCCACTCCTAAAAATGGGGTTTGTAATACATCTGAATTTTAGAAATAAAATAGGAAATGAAATTGAAAAGGGCGTAATGGTGTACATTTTGAACTAGATTTTCTCCTTCTTCAAGTGGGTATTGTTTTCTCAGCTCTAAATGTATGGCCCATAAAAGTGGCCCAAGGGAGCCAAACCTTTTATGTGTTTTAATAAGCTAAGTGCTATTATAAAAGAACTATTAATGGCTTTATTCTAATTCTAATTGGATATTAAGAAATACTGACTCTAAATCATACATAGCTTATAGGCTTATTACAGGTTTGGTTTCACAAGTAGAGTGAAATGGAGTTTAGGCTCACAACAGTAGTTGTAGGGTCTACATTTTTACTAATTTCTGCATAGCATTTCATCACATTTTGAGACACACAGGCTTAGCTTTGAAACAGAGGAGACTGTCATTGTCCTGTGAAGCAACGAGCTCTGCAGCTTTAAATAAATGCAGATAAGAGGTTAACACAACACAGGGCATTACTGAGGCCAGAGCATGGCTTCACATCTTAAGGATCATGTTTAATGGGTACTTTTCAGCTCCCTTGGTAGTCTTGGTGATTTTGATCAGGATCATATAAGTAGATGAAGTGGTGTCGCTAATGTTGAATTGCACTGTACATAGACAGTCTGCAATTAGTGGAGCTATGTAAAGAGAAAGGTATTGATTTGGCTGAAGTTGGGGATTCAGAGTCTTGAACCATATGCATATTTCCATTGCTAATCTTTTCTATCAAAAACATGTACTTCACATGATGCTTATATTTATTTATTTTTGCAGCAGTTACTGGAAAATATGTTAAAAACTCTGGATAGAGCCATGTAGTACTTCTGTTTCAGTGTATATCAGCTTCTGCTGGTCTTGTTAAAAATAAATATTTACATATCAATGCTTTCTTATTTATGCATATTGTCCAAATGAACACTTTTTCAATCAAATATTCCTGTTACAGTATAGCCAAACAGGTACTTAGAGAAAATAGTTACTGTACCATCCATATTAAATAGGGCTAGAGGTTTTATAATTCATTGTTACTGCTCATAAGAGAAATTATTTCTGTCACTACATTTGATGGAAGGTGATGTAAAAAACAAAGGTTTTTTCTTTCCCTGTGTGTTATTTTAAAAGTTTTTATGTTAAAAAAGATATGTTTATTATTACCATTTCTCATCTCTTAAAAGCTAAGAATTATTAAAATCAAGGAAGGAAAGACTGGTGCACATAATGCTTTCTGTACTATTTTTCATGTTCTGTGAAAATCACTTAAGTTTCTAAAAAAACAATAATTCAAATTCAGTTCTTCTTTTAAATTAAGTGAATTTAAAAAGGGATTATGCAAACTTGCAGGTTCTTTTTTGAAGAAGATTCCTAATATGTTAATTTCTACAGAACAAATTCAAGCACTGTAAATTATGATATGTCAATTATCCTTCGTAGTCATGGAGGATGTATTTGAATACCTAATTTAAGGATCGAGAAGCTCTTTGCATCTGGATAAGCTTTGAAATAGTAAATAAGTAAATATTTTCTAGCAATAACAGAGCCCCTAGTATAACACAATACTGCAGCTGAGAACGAAGTTTTAATCAGGATTATTGCTTAGATTTCTTTTGTTGCTGTTGCTATGGGACGTACGAATTAATTGAAGTCAATTAATTTTTTTTCCTTTAAATGCATTTTTTAAAAATCTGTAATAAGATATATTTGAATTAGTACTTTTTGGACAGGAGTATAATCAGCATTAGTTTGAATAACTGAACTGAAAACAGAAGGTCAAGTAACAAAACTCTCAGGAAGATTCCAGGGGGAAAAAGAAAGGTAGTTTAAGAAATACCTCTGAAATTTTGATTTTTGGAGTTGAAATATCCAGACAATGCTGAAGACCCATATGTAGTGCTAAATCCTTCTTTGGGAATTAGTGTGCACCTCAGATTAGTTTTCAGTGTAATTATGGCTTTTGTGACAGATGATGAAAAGTTTAATGAAAAGTCAATTACATAAACTACTTGAATCTCACGGAGCTTAATTATAGGGTCCACATTCTAATAAAATTATTTTCAAGCTTCATTGAGAGGACCTCACTAAAATCAGAAACCTACAAGTAACTTAATAATGACTTACTTCAAAGGTTTTTGTAATGTTACATTTACTAGCTTTCTGAAATTACAAAAACTGAATGAGAGAGACAGAAGGACTTTTTTCTTTCAGAGATTGTAACAAGGGAGTGATTCTGTTGAAAGCAGTTGAAAGCACAGCTAAAAATACAAAACACTTTACCTTATATGCATATAAAAAAGGTTTTCTGGCTTTTTTAAAGGCTATACTATCTTGTTAAAAAGTGTCCGTAACTGATTGTGCCTAGTAGAAAATTGGTAGGTTTAGGTTTTTGGAAGTGAATTCCTTCCATATAGAAAAAAGACATGAAATAAGTCTGAAAAGGTTAACTAATAATTTGTGAATGGGCTGCTCTTTCATCACTGGAAGAATACAAAGGCTACACATTGCTACATTTTTCGAGTTACAGCCTAAGTTTCATTTTAAGAAGTAAGTACTAGAATAGAGTAGAAATGTAGCTGCTAATGGCCTATAGTCTCAGTTACAAGTTGTAAATGTGTAGTGCCTAATGGAGAATATTTTACACCTTAACATTTGCTTCAATTTTATACTGAAGTAACGACAAAGAGATCTGTGGAAACATGCCTGGGCAAAACTTCTGTGGCTAACATATACCCCTTACTTGAAATTATGAATAGATATCCATCCTGCGCATTAACATTTTATAGCTTGAAGTTTGTGCTTAGGCTCTTGCTGAATCTGAGCAGGAAAATGTTGCATGCTGTATAGATGACAAAGGCATGTGGGCTGCTGGCCATATAGCAGTTGAATCTTAAAATAAATAATGCAACATAGTATTTTATTTATATTTAAGAGATGGAACGATTTGACTCAAATTTATTGAAAAAAGGAAAGCCATCAAGCTTGCATTGTCTGCTGTGAATGGAAATGAGAAGGATGTCCATTGCTGTTACATTGCATCATTTTCAAATGTGCAGCAGTAAACTGGAGTAGCTATTGAAATAATCTCTGTTAAACACCATATTACAGTTGTATTAATAATAGAGAAAAAAGAGGGAGCTTGTCACCTGTAGATTCATCTGATGTATTCTCAACATTACAGCTTAAAGTTAGTGGAAGATGAGTAGATGAGAATGTAACAATTAAAACAAAATTCATGCAGGAGATAGTTTGCCTGGCTTGACTAGCTAGTTACAGAACTGGCATCTCTGTTGCATACGGTGTCTGGAAATTTTCCTTTATGCATTTTCCTAATGTCATAATATTAAGTAGAGATCATTATTCCTTTGAGAAAAGGTTAAACTTAGAAAAAAGAGGCCTATATGTCAGTTTATAGACATGATTATTCTAAAAAGCATATTTTTTGATCTTTTATCTACAATAATGAGATAAAAAATGCTAACAATGGAATGAATTTGAAGCTAAATGGCTGATCTAATAGTTTCAAAATGAAAACTGTTTTTAATTACTGTTTCATATTAAAAAAAAAGACCCTAAAGGAATACACTTGATTTGTGGAAAGATGGGGAGAATGGTTTGTAGCAAGAAACAGCAGTGGAAAGTGTCAGCAGAACATCTGTGATTTAGAAACAAGACAGAATGAGAAGAAAGATCTCAGGACTGTTAAAGAGACACAACCTTGATAAATACAGTAAGGTTGACAGATGCGGAAGGAGAAACCAAAGGGAAGAAAAACAGTGAAAATTTTATTCTGCATAGCCTGAGAATTAATCTAGGTTTCATAGGATCAAGGATTTCTTTCTTTTGCAATAAATAGTCTCTACACTAAGTGGAATAATGGTTTTCTGTCTTCTATTCAGGCAGACATACCAACTTCAGTGATTACAAGTTGCTTTACGCTGTTGCTGCTCCTTCGTATCAGCAGAAGTGTGTGGATGACTTGGTATTTGTAGAAATACATAGTATACTGTAGAATTCTTTTTTCTAATAGGAAAAAACCCATCAACTTTGTGAAGATTTCTATGTTTTCACTTAGTGCGAAATGCTAGAATCAAAGGTATTAATTGTAACTTTTCCTTATACGGGTGCAAGATAATACAATTACACAGGCTGTCATTCCCTGGCCATCTGCCAGACTTCAGGCCCAGGCCCTTTGCTGTAAGCCCTTTGCATCTTTCATTCTTTATTGTAGTTGTACAATGAATAAATCAGGGCATTGTGGAAAGTGAAAGCTTAGGAAGCTCTTGAAAGATGTCAGTGCTATAGAGTATAGAGACACCAGGCAGGGTTTTAAGCAGAAAGTAGTCACTTTTTGTACCAGGTAAGGTTTTTAGTAGAAGGGGCCCACAGAGGTACCTTCTCTTGAAAAGCTGTTTGAAGTTTCCCCCATGTCCAACAGAGCCAATGCCAGTGACAAGATGGACCTGCCGATGGCCAAGGCCAAGCCTGGTAGTAGTGCCTCTAGGATAACAGATTTAAGAAAATGAAGGAAGTTGTGCTGGGACAACTGCAGCCAGAAAAGTGAGGAGTGGGAGTATTGGAAAGGAACAGCTCTGCAGACACTCAGGTCAGGGGAGAAGGAGGGGGAGGAGGTGCTGCAGGCACCAGAGCAGATTCCCCTGCAGCCCGTGATGAAGACCTTGGTAAGGCAGCTGTGCCCCTGCATTCCATGGTGAAGCAGATATCCATATGCACCCTATGAAGGACTCCATAATGGAACGGGTGGATGTGTCCGAAGAAGGTGGTGACCCTGTGAGAAGCTCCTGCTGCAGCGAGTTTGCTGACTTGTGACACTGTGACGGACACATGCTCCTGTAGCCTTTTCCTGAATGACTCTACTCCACTGGAACAACTTGTATTGAAGAAGTTCGTGGAGGACTGTCTCATGTGGGAGGAATCCCATGCCGGAGCAAAGGTGGACGGTGAGAAAAAAGGAGTGGCAGAGACAAGGTGTGATGCACTGAGAGCAACCCCCATTCCCTGTCACCCTGTGCCGTTCAGGGGCAGGAGGTAAAAAAAACCAGGAGTGAAGTTGAGCCCAGGAAGAAAGGAGGATATGTGTTTCTAAGATTTGGATTTATTTTTCATTTACCTACTCTGATTTGATTGGTAATAAATATATTAATTTCCCTGAGTCTGTTTTGCCTGTGACAGTAACTGGTGAATGATCTCTCTGTCTTTATCTTGACCTGTCTGTCTTTCATTGTATTTTCTCGCCTCCCTACAGGCTTAGGAGGGGAGTGACAGAGGAGTTTTAGTCTGTACCTGGCACCCTGCCAGGGTCAACCCACCAGGCTGTTTGACCACATATTTGTCATGTATATGGGATTTTTTGAAGTATGTGATATCTTCACGAACAAGTTTTATTTCTGCAACTACAGTTTAACTGCAGCCTAAATAAATATTTGACATCAGCAGTATGATACATTATAGGCCATTGAGGAGTGAAGGAGGTCAATGACAATCATTAAATATTTAAACTAAAATATCCACTTTTGAGATTCTTCATATGTTACAATTTGTGCAAAACATTGAAGTTCAGAAGCATGCCAGTCTGTCTGGGTGCAATGCTAACCTGACACAAATACAAAAATTCCTGAAACCAATGGCATTTATCATTATGTACCTTAGATTGTTTGTATCTCTTTTACAGCTCCAGAAAGTAAATGTTTTATTACATATTACAATAGATTAATATTTTATAGCAGAAGGAGAACTGAAATCTCAACTGCTGTAAGATACTAACTGCAAATACAACTTATTGGCTGTGCTGGGATGTTTATTTCACTGGAAAACAGAAACTGGAATGGTCTGAATGATGAGTATGTAAGAGAAACTTTTCTAGCAGATAAGAATCATAGAATGGTTGAGATTTGAAGGGACTTTGAAGGACATATAGTTCAGAACCCTTTGCAGTGGAGGTGGATACCTTCCAGTAGACCAGATTGCTCAAAGCCCTTTCCATCCTGGCCTTGAACACTTCCAGGGATGGGTGCAGTGCCTCACTGCTCTCATTGAAAGAATGTCTTCCTTATGTCCAATTTAAATTTACCCTTTCAGTATAAAACCTTTGACCCTTATCCTGTCACTACAGGTCCTTCTGAAAGGTCCCTGTCCATCTTTCTTCTAAGACCCTTTCAGATATTGGAAGGCTGCTATAAGAGCTTCCCAAAACCTTCTCCATGCTGAACAACCTAGTCTCAGATTCTAATATGAGATCGATCACTGGGTATCTGCTGGTTTTGATACCATATTTCCTGAACTGAAACAAAACACTAAATCCTTGTTGGGCAATGGGCTCACGGGCAAAATGAAAAATAAAGAGCAATCCTACCCTAAAACGTGAGATTGGAATCAGTTTCCTGATTCAGGAAGTACTTTGGGTTGGTGGTTACAACTTGAAGACATATGATGTATTTATTCTAAGCTCTCAATTTCTCACTCAATTGAAATGTGCTAATTTCTTAATAAATGAGATCACCAATTACCTTTCAATATATCTTCTGTAATTTTAATACCTGTTAGCACAGAATTTCTTGTGAGTTAAGCCGATGAACAGTCTTCTGTGAGAGCTCTGATACTTCCAAACCCGGAGTGCAGAGATAGTGTTTTATTACAAATTTTGTTTAGGATGCAATTTTACAGGTTTGTGTAAACCTGCATTGCAGGCTATTAAGGAGGATAAGAAAAGTTGAGTTTTCCATTGTTACCCACAAAGAGACTTCCTAATCTTCCCTTCAGTTGAGTTTTACTCTGCTAAAAACTCAACAATTCTTAGAAAGTTAGCAGAGTTGATTTTGATGCCATTTGTGCGGACTAAAACTCTCATATTTTCAATGTATTTTGTTAAGTCTGGCTAGAGTCAGCTGTCATGCCTTATTTTATACATAGACTGTAAGCATTTTAGGGGGTAAGATTAAGATTGTAAGCATTCTTGGAGGAAGATTATCCTTTTGTTTTTGTTGGCTAAAGTCAGATCCTATTTTATGAGGGTGCTAAATGTTCTAGAAGTACTAATAATGCTGATAAATTAGTATATGACAATTAAAAAATACAATCTTTTAAGTACTGTGGAACTATAGTGAAAGAATGAATGAATGTTTATGCAATATTTCCTTCTTAGGTTTTTGGGTTTGGTTGTGGTTTTGGGTTTTTTGTGAGCTCCATTATTACTATTTTCTAATTAGCTATTATATTGTTGATAATGAGCTAGTAAAGTAGTGTCCAAAGAGTTTTTCTCCTACCCTATGGAGTTTTACTTCATACATGTTTGAGTATGTAATAGTAGTTGGAACTTCAAATGCTTTGGAAAAGTGCCTTAGTTTGTAATGGAACTCCTGTTTATCCATGTTGACCCATTCATTGTCTTTATTTCACTGGAATTTTTCTTGATTTACTCCAAGATTACAGGGAGGACTAACAGACCTTCAGACCTTAAAGAAATTGATAATATCAATCAATAAATGGAGAAACTTAACGCCCACTACCAATTAAGCGTAGATCTTTATGAGGATCTTTGAAACACAGAGCCGTGATGCAGTGCTACAAAGAATTGCATTCTATACATACGGAGATTTCTTATATAAGGACACATAGATATGAACTTAGCTTCACTTCATAGGGAATATTTTCACTACAGGCTGTGAGGATTTCTGCTTCAATGTAAATTTTTTATGCTGTAGGATCAGACCTATGTTTGCTGAATATATAAAAACATGATAGAATTCCTTTCAGTGCTGAAGACCAGCTTCACCCTCTCTCCTGTATCTAGCCATCCAAAAAAAGCTGAACGCTAAACAAACAGTGCTGATATTTGAAATGCTTATATCTCTTTTTCTTCTCCTCATAGTTGTTTCCTTATGAATATAACTCTAGAAATGAGTTACAAATGAGAGAAATTAAAACTGTTTAGCAACTAAAACTAAAGAAATAAGAATCCAGAGTAGGATAAATAGGTATCTGTTTTCTACTTGGTGAAGTGCAAATACTTTTGGAATAAAATTCCAGAATTACTCTCTTCTCTCTGGTGAGCAGTGACAGGACCTGAGGGAATGGCATGAAGTTGTGTCAGGGGAGATTTAGGCTGGATATTAAGAAAAGGTTCTTCACCCAGAGGGTGTTTGGGCACTGGAACAGGCTCCCCAGGGAAGTGGTCACAGCACCAGCCTGACAGAGTTCAAGGAGAGTTTGGCCAATGTTCTCAGATACATGGTGTGAGTCCTGGGACTGTCCAAGGCCACAACCAGACATGATGATTTATGTGGATCACTTTTAAGTAGGGTGTTTTGTAATTTTGTGAAAAGAAATACTGCACTCTTAGTTGATGAGCAAAACTAATACCCAATATCGAATTTTAGTAAATTAATTTTAAATGCTTTTGAAGAAATTTTTTTCACAACCTCTAACTTTTTCAGATCTTTAGCTGCAAAACTAATGCACAATATGAATCAGTTCATTAGAAACATAGGTTTGTTTTTGTCTCATAGAAAGCTGGATAAAACCTTAAATGTAAGAATTTTCATTACTCCTATTTATTTATCAACTTTCTATGCAGTGTAGAATAAGTGCCTGTCACCCAGCCAATTAGTTCATAACCTATGGAATGTATTCTATATTCTCTTTGTGTATGTGTGTGTGGGTGTGTGATGGTAACTGCTAGCTAACTAATAAGACTCAATTATGTTTACTTTGTATGGTGAGTTCTTTGCTGGAGCAGAATTACGAGTAGTATCAGTTTATCCATGCAACTTCAAACAGTCTGCATTGATCTAGTGCATGAGGAGCTAAGCTTGCAAACTTGCTATTTTTGGAAGCTATGTAACTAGTAATCTGATCACAGCTCTGTATGTGTGCTACTCAACCTGAATCTAAAAATAATGGGCCAAATTTTCAGTTTCTGTAAATTTAAGCTGTGTCACTGTAATTACTGAATGTTGACCAGCTTACAATAGTGAGAAATTTAAGAAATCAATTTACCTGTGCGTAGTATGCATATATTCTCATTTTCCAGAATGTGATAATACTTTATGTAATTAGAGGCATGTCATGGGTGAAATCTCTTGAACAAAACATAGTGTCAATTAGTGGCTTAGCTGACTTTCTAATTAAATGGAAAAAAAATATTTTCAAAACAGTCCAGTCTTCAAAGATTGCATAACCGGTATGATCTACAGAAATTTAGTTGTGTCAGAAACCTAGTAAAATTTGGTAGCAATGTGTCAGTTCAGAAAAAAGGTTGTTTTTCCAAAATCTCTTCTTGTGTGAATATGCATTCATGTTACTGTGCCATATCTTGCACAGCCTTCATTTTGTAGGCACAACTGTAAAAATCCTTTGAAAGTTCTATTTGTTCATGTTCAAAGAAAGTTTGCTCATGTTTGTCCTGAAAAGCAATACTAGTACTGGAGTCATTCATGGTCATACGAAGTCTAGCAGTATGGTCGAAAGGCTGGCACTATATAAGAATGCCAGGCAGCAGGATTTCACCTGTTGTGATCCACAGCAAAATTTTGTGTATTGCTCACAGCATTTTAAGAATCTAATTCATTCTTTAAAAAGCTGTTAAAAACAGATAGGCAAATCCATAATGTGTTTAATCATCTGTGTGAAATATCCAGGGTGGAGTTTCTTTCACTACTCTGGGTAAGTTATTGTATCATTCACTTAAGCCCTCAGTTCTATGGTGGTCTTTTTACACATTCTTCTGATCTTGAGAGTAGGATAGCTGCTCCTAGAAGCAAAAGTCTGGATATTGGAGGTAACCGTATGGCTTTTTTCTGTTGTTCATTGCTGATTCACACGAAACTATCCGTGCCTACATGATTTTCTTTGTCTTTTTATTTCTTTCAGAAAAGAGGTTATTTTACTCAGTCCTGAAAGGTCACAGTGAATCAGAATGTGGGGAAGAGCATGAATATTTTCAAGTAACAATGGTGCAGACAATTGGCTCTGGCTCCACAGTGAAAGATCCAATATTTTTTTCTATTTACAGTGTTTGGCAATTAAAATTACTTCGTCATAGCAATCCCACCTTTTAACTGTGCAATGCTTTAGCCATTGGATTAATTTCATACTCCCTTGCTATGGTGCAGAGGAATCACCTGTAAACAAGATAAGAAAGAAATTGAAGGCATGGTGGAAACATTCACTGGGAAACAATCAGAAAGCTTAAGAAGTAAGTCCTGACTTCGATCAGAAAGGACTTAAATTCTCAGATCTGAGAGAACAGGGGAGGCTCAAGATATGACTCGGATAAAGGACTCAGTTCCTCATGAAAAGAAAATGTGCTGGTGGGTTGAGAAAGAAATTTGACGTTCAGGTGTTACAGGAGATTTGAACTTGGAGGTCGCCAATATGGAAAGATTTACACACCTATACAACACCTCATTTTGATAGTGACAAAACAAACATCTTTGTAATGGATTGAAGAAAGCAAGGGAGCTCAGTGTGTGTAATCCAGTATGGATTGCTATAGGTTTTTAGGTGAGAAATTACAAGGCAGTTGAAAGTTTCATTGTTCAATTCTTTTGTCAGTTCTGAAGTTGTACTTAATTGTGACTGTATATGTATGCTCTGGCTACTTAAATTATTAGGCAGATAGCGTAGCCTGATTGTCTGCAAGGTTCATGTAGTTACTTTTTTGCCTGCTTGAGGGATCTGTGGCTAACAGTTAATTGTACTGCCTTACCTTAATTAAAACTGACTAGAACATGTGTATGTGACTGTAATTACAAGATTTACTGCATTATGGGCAAACTCAACAGTGAGGGATGCTTTTGACACTACTTGAAGTGTTGGGGTGGTTTTTTTTGTGGTAAAATTATGCACATGTTAGCGTTATGCTCTCAAAAGCAAAAACATTCTTTTTTTTGTTTGTTTGTTTGTTTGTTTGTTTTGCTGTGATAAGTCATATAGTCAGCCTCATAAGTTTTGATTTCTTTTAAATGGCTGGTAATTTGTAACCTTGCTCTGACAGCATGATTATTTCCTTGAAATAACAGCAGTTCTTAACTATGGAAGGTGAAGTGTGTCTTTTTAAAATTAAGCTACCTCAAGATACTGGGTTTTTTCTTGTTTTTCTTCTGAATTTATATTTATAACATAAAATATTTTAATAAAAACCTAGTCCTCTATACACTATATTAATTTCTTCATTCCTAGTATCTACATATCCGGGCATATACCTCTTTTTCTCTAGGAAGAAACAGTTGCAAATGTCCTGCTGCTCTTGTCCTAGTAATGGGACCACTTCAGAGAAGCTACTAGGTCTAATTAGAACTTTAAAAATAAACAGGAAACAGGGGCTTGGTTCACAATGTTTCTAGTTCCTGATACCTGGTAGGAACATCACAGCTTGGAGTTCCTTGACCAGTAGAGGCTCCTGCATTGGGAAGAGTGAGAACTATACTTCTTTTAACTGTGCCCAGCACATATACTCCTTTATACCCATGCACAACTAATTAAATAATCACAACAAAAGTCTTTTATATATGGTGTTGTTATGCTACAGGCCGATGCAAATTTAAGCATGTTCATATCAACTTACCATACTGCTGTCTATTGAGGAGGGAGAAATCACTCTAAGGTTTAGACCTTTTCTTCTTAATCATTAAATGTGTTGCTGGGGTTAAGGCAAAACACATAAAAATTACATCTGGTACTTCAGTGGGCTAATATTTCATCTCTGTCAGTAATAGTTTTATATTAATTCCTCTCCTCATATTCCTTTTGTTTTAGTACACTATATTGCATTACATTGTATTGTTATTATTACAGTGAGAAGTTAAGAGTAACGAAAACAAAAACTTCAGATTTTTTTTTCTGGAGTTTTTTGAAAGCTGTGTGCTTTTAAAAGAGGATTTGTTTTACAAGAGCAAGCATCAAAGTCTAACTTCTCAATACTTATTGCTAACTCTAATTAGAATTTTTTCCAGTTGTGTGTGCCAGCTTATGACACAGTAATATGCCAAATCATTGAACAACCAGAAGCTGCTTTTCTGAAGGCATTCAGTGAAGAAACAATACACGTAGTAATTGATTCTTGTCATTTATGAACAATACAGTAATCCATTCAAGAGGTTTTACTATTATTTTCTGTGAGGCATTGCATGTTAAAAAACATAAAGATTAAATTACAGCTTTACCCTTGGAAGAAACAACTTCTATACATACTAAAACAAAAGCTTTCAAACATTCTTAATTTTTGTATTAAGATATGTGACTGATGGGTGATGTAGTAATATGTAAATATCTTATTTTTACTTAAATTTTTACTTCAGTAGACCTGAGATTCATCTTGATTTAGGTTATCCCTCTGCCCTATTTGACAACTAATTTCTACTTCTCTTTTGCTTTTTTCATGAAACAAGCCATTTTTTCACTTGTTTCTTATTCCTGTCTTTCCCCAGCCCAATTCATTTTGTGTTTGTGTATTTGAGCCAGCTGTTTTGTGTTCTGTTTGGTGACCTGCTGTATTCTTTGCATCCCTAGCTTCAGTAAGCTAGCCTTATATGAATTTGTGTCAATAGTTTCAGATTGGTTGTGAGAAATTTATTTCTGGTTGTCTTCTTATATTCAGAAGGAAAAAAATTAGAAAGTAAGAAGTTTTGCAACAATGCAGATTTTACTCTACCTTTTGTATTCTTTCTATAAGGAGATTGTAGCTTTGATTATGAGTGCCATGATCAATCACTAGGTCTTTTCTACAGTTTGAATATGCCACTGAGATCCACATGTACAGAAATTTGAATTCATAGACAGCAAATGAAAGTTCTCCTTTCTCTTCAGGAAACGTTCAGCCATTTTCAGGTATACTTTCCAGAGGTTGCTGAAGCTGGATGTGGAAAATACAGTTTTCTTAAATCTCTAATTTCTTCACATTAGTTAGATCTAAACATATCTATACATATTTACTGTTATCTAGATTAATATTTTAAGTGACTATTCTAATTAACATGGTTGTTTAATTAAAGCATTCAATTCTATTATTTGAATGGACTCACATAATGTTAATTATATACCTCTGAATTTGAATTATGATGCAGTGTGGTATATTTTGCAGAAATAATTTATTATAATTTCAGAGAAGTTAACCAGTTTGAGTACATACCTCTCAGTGTCAAAATGAGCAGTTCTTACTCAGTACACTTGCTCAACGTGAGCTCATTTCCTTAGAGAAAAGAGTGTTAATTAAACCAACATTTTGCGATACTGATATGCAGAGGACTGCAATTTTCAAAGACTAATAAGTTTTCCAAATAGCTACTGGTTTTCCCTGACACTGTGAATTTCGATCTGTGTGGTTTGTTTGTTCATTTTCGTTTCCTTTGTCCTGGTAGAAGTGTCACCCATTTAGTAAGTAGATAGGACTTGAACATTTCATTCAATGCATGAGCACAAATCCCTACACAAATTTTGTAAATGGAGTGACAGTAACCACTGTAATACTCCTCCCTATGTTTTGCAATGTAATCTAAGTAGCATAAGCCTGGAAGTAAGTAAATTGAGACATGGAGGTTAAGTAATTTGCCTGAAGCTAAACAGCAAGCAATTAACAGAGATGGGATTAGAATTACAAAGTTTTGGCTCTCAGCTCTCTCTTCTGTCCAAGAGCCAGCTGCCACTTTCAGTGCTTTTGGCTTTCAATTTTATCTCTTGAGACTAAACTTCAGTGAATTTGTTTTCTTTTTACTACTTAGATATGAACTGAAAAGGAAAGCATGACTAGGACTGATACTATTTTTCTATTTTTATAGTAGTTGTAAAGAACATATCTGCCTCTGAAAGAAAAGTGAAGAAAGAAATGCTTGTTGGTAGTTACATTTTAGTAATTTCTACTTTCCGTTTAAAAGTGGGGATGAATTGTTCTTTCCAGTAATGGTAGAGATTTCAGAGTGAAAATCTCTATGATGGGCAAATGCAATATTTTTTTCTTTTGTTTCAAGAAAAAATCCTTTATTTTGCCCTACAAAGTCTTACGTCCTTTTAATAGCATGCCCTTGACTAAATGTCCGTTACTTCTAGTGTTTGATTTGTATGATTTCTCAGTACCTTTTTTTTTTAGACTACATTTATGTTAAAGACAAAAAAAAGAGAGATATAATTAGTGAGATAGAAGTAAGGTGTAAGACAGATGTAGGATAGGCACAGCACTATGGGTCAGGATTACCTACTTAGATGTATTTTTAAGTGAAAATTATATTAAAAACCACAGAAGTAACATGACTAACCATGCAAGATTTTTGTAAAGCAAGTGCAGTGCTACACTGAAATACAAGATATCAAATAATTGTATTTTCAGTGATTTTAGGTAATAGGTGGCAGAATAGATGTTATTGTGTGAAGTGCTGTTACATATCAGAATTAAAACAGTGTCTTAGTTTGAAGGGCAGATATCTACCAAGGAAAAGCAGGAACCCTCCTGGAGTGGAAGGAATCTCCCCCTGCCCTGAATTATTGTCGTTTTGAAAATTATCAGGCTTTTGAGATCAAATATGGGAAAAGGAATAACAGTTCTTTACTAAAAGCGATAGATAGATAGATAGATAGATATAACCCAACGGAACAAACAGCAACAATAACCACAACAAACACCAGTAACAGACTGCCCGCCTGTCACCCGGTTTCCCCTGTGGTGTAGCTCTGGCCACACCCGGGAAGGGCCGCTGGTGAGGCAGGGGAGGCAGAGAGGCTGCAGTCCGGGTGAGCGGTGGTTGCAGTCCAGTGGGAGTGGTGAATGCAGTCCAGGCTGAGAGCAGTTGTCCTCTGCAGCGCCTGGAATCGTTACTGGAGAGTGTGTCCCAGGGTCCGGGCAGGCTTCATTATATTCCCACAGGAATGTCCGTGTACCTTCCCCAGGGTGGAGCATTTCCCGATGGAATGATGAGATGAGATGGTTTGGGAGGTTCTGGGCGGTTGGGTCGTTCCAGCTGCCCATTGTCCATGATGGCCCATTAACAGAGATGGCCTCCTCAGGATGGGTGTGATCATTGTTGGTGCTTTCAGGGGGAAGCTCTCCCAGCTGTGTCTTTTGTGAAGCCAAAAGAGGCCCTACCTCACCACAGGATTCCCCTTATCTTATCTAACCCCGGCTTGCAGTCCCAGGGGCCAAACATGCACTGGGCAGTTGTTGCAAAAGACCTGTCATTAACAGCTCATCAGGGCTGATGCAGATGGGGGAGAATACATTGTTTTACTACGTCCTCACAACCCAGGACAAACAGAAATGAACTTCTAGTATAGAGGTTTACCTTTATGTGGTGATATGTTTCTTTTTTGGTTATGTTTCTGCTTTTTAATCAAATTTGTGATCTGGTAACAACTCTGTTGTGCATGTCTTTATGTGAGGTTTTAGTTCTCACATTCTTACATGTTTTATATATTATATGCTTCAGATTTATGCAGGCATAACTTTACTGGAGAGAGCAATGTAGCTCCTGTAGAAGTTCATAGAGCAGATGAACCTTTAGCACCTTACAAGTAGTAGTTTTTGCATTTTTGCTGTGTGTTGTCCTTAATGACAACAAAATGTGACTGGTATTTATGGCAGGACCTATACACAGTAGGACACTTGTATGGTGCTGAAAATACACAGTATCGAAAATAGTGCCAGTGTAAATACATTCTGATCAGTGCTTTTATGTCTGCATTGCCGTATCCCAGAGCAGACTACTTGTACTGTATTAACCGTACTGATATATTGTAAGTGACTTCTAGGCAAGGAACTGGGACAATCCACTGGAGCCTTTAGTCACTGAATCTTTTTTAATATCTATAAACAGTTTTCTGACCTAGTTTGTGAATGTCTGCTTATGCATCAGCAATGCATCATCCAGGCCAGGCTAACCTGTTTTATAGTACAGCTGGAGGTGGGCTGCATTGCATAGCTCACAGATCATTGCTGGTAAGAGGAGTATATATTCTGTCTACTTGACTGGACATGCAATTTAGGTTGATTCTTGTAGGCAAATGCCAAATGTTCATTTATAATAGCTAGTAGAGAGAGCTGCTGATCAGGTTTTGGGATGAAGTAGTCCTAACCTAGTAAGAAGGAAAGAAAAATTTATGAGTCTCTACTAACTATTATTATTTTATAGCAGCCTTAATGATAGTCTTTTTTTTTTTACCAGTTTAGTTCAATAAATTATGCTTGTGTCAAGTCATGTCATCTCCTAATGCTGTTCTGCCAATAGAAAGTAATCTTGAACCCCTTAATGCCCCATACTTCATATGTTGATATGGGCTGCAAGACTTGATGAGACACAAGCGCACTTCTAATTGAATAGGAATTAGGAGAATTTGCTGATGTGGATACCTTGTCAAGCATTAACACTGAATCCTATTGGTATGCAGAGTCTGTATTATCACTAGATAGTTGATTCTGCTTTCACAGTCAGTAATCAGCAGTTTGCTCTGTATATAAATGGCCAGGTATACATTTTGTTGGTTTTAGATAAATAAAAAATAAGTGGAAGTTTCATTCAGTTGTTAAAGTGCCCCAATTCAGTGCTTCCTCGTTTTGGTACCTGTATTTTGAGAGTTTTGGTATGTCTGAAATGCTTCTAAAGGTCACCTCTCTAGTCATAACCCAGATATTCTGAGTCCCTAATTGAAACTTGTAGTGTTTCGTTATTCTTACTTTTTTCTGAAAGCAAAACTCTTCTGGAAAGAGATCAGCTTGCTTGGCATTTTAAAATCCACTGCTTCTACTTTGCACATTGAAAAGGAGTGTCAGCTCTCAGTTACCAAATAATTCATATGCAGTCTGCAGACATTAAAATTTGAAAAAGGAGCAGTAGAGAGCTTTGAAGCGGAATTTCCTTTCGCTAAATTAGTGAATATGACAAGGTTATGTAATATTCCTGGGGGATAAAGTGGTGGACGTCACTAACCTTTTAGATTCAAGAGGCTTCATGCTTTTCATTTGCTGCTGAAAAAGAAGGCTTAGTACTGGATTAACTAGCAAGTTCCTCTTAGTAACTCAGGTAAATTAAGCCCCACCCATCTTTTACATATACTTACGTGGTAAATACTGCTTATACACACAAGCTTATACCTATTTTGTTTTGAACATGTGCTGGTTTATGGCTTAAAGGCATAAATGCAGTTGGGCTAATAGCAATAAATAGTGGGCTAAGAGAGTTGGAATTCCTGTAGGCCTGGAAACAAAAAAAGAATTTTTGCCCTCCTATGAATTTGCTGCATAGTGAGCATTAATTAGTGCTGTACCTGCATCTTTCAGAGCTCAAGTTAGTCAAATACTAGAACCAAGCATCCTGATTCTCCTTCCTTGAACTCTAGTGTAAACTAGAATTTTTGTGTAGAAACAACTGGAGAGATCCAGGAGTAATAAGGAGAGATTTAGAAGTGAATGTATAACACTTTAATTTTATGCAGTGATATTTAAATGAAGGCTAAAGTTTATGTTGAAGCTGATGAGTGTGTAATACTGACAACTTAAGCTGTGCACCCAATTTGAGGAATGAAGGCAAGAGATAGGTTTGGGAATAAGACTGGCTTTGGGAAGCTTCTCCTTTACTCTGATCATCCATGAGACTGACTCTGATGGCTCATAAACCCTAGCTTCCTGTTAGTCTTAGCGTGGTATTGCTCTGATGAGGCAGTAGATAATGGCTGGTCTCCATTTTACACTAAATGTCCTAATAATTTGTCGAAACCAACTTAAATTGTTACTAGGTTGCCTGCAGCAGTTTTAATAGAAAACACACAGCAATTTTTCAGCTTCTTTCTGCTTTGAATATAAATATATTGGTCTATAGTAGTAGTAAAAGGCTTTTTTCATAAGTTTTTCACGTAGGTTCTTCATATTTGTGAAAGCCTTTTTATTTCTCTCAGTTATTATAAACTACAAATGAATGTGTGTGTTTGTGTGTGTGTGTGAATGATATTAGCTGGCAAATAATTGTCTGCTGCTGTCTGTGTTGGTTCATATACCTCCCATGTCCCTAGGGCTCAGATAATGTCTGTCTCTGAAAAAGCATGCATAATCCACAATGAAATGAGCTGGTGACAAGGTTTGCAGAGCTTAGAGGTACAAATTAAACATGTGCTATTGTAACATTAGACCTTTTGGAAAATGTAACATACCTCTTGTATTTGTGAGGCCTTACTTGTAAGTCTGTAATAGAATTTTGTATTTCAGGGAAGAATGAACTTAATGGTCAGCCTACTAAACTGACACTGTGCATTTCAGGAGATTTGAAAATATAAAAGATAAGCTTGACTTTTCATACTTCTCTTGAGAGATCAGCAAGCGATAATTTTTGGGGTTTTTTTTTTAGCTGCAGACTAAATCTGTAGTGTGGGTATGGTCTGGCAGATTGAAGGCTGGGAACTGGAGATGACTGCTAAGTTAGAAAAAAAGCCCCAACCAACCAACCAACCAGAAACCTCCCTCAAAAACCAGTCCTTTGTTCTGAGTGCTTTTGCTTTTAGAAGAATGCATGTAGCAGAAAGAAGGTGGGGCGATAATTGTTTTGATTATATGATGAAGATTTTATGAGTATTATAGGCGGTCAGTTTTTAAGAGGATGCTGTGGTAAAGTGAAATAACTTCATTTTCTTCACTCACTTTTGGGAAACTCATGTTTGTACCTGCAAATAGTTTTTGTGAACCAGATGGATCAAGGTTTTCAGCTGGACTTCACTGACGTGGCTGGATTGCATTTAGTAATTCAAAGATACAAAACTGGTAATTTTCATTGAGAGGATAATAAAACTTTTCAGCTGCTCAGAGTATGATGGCAATTGAAGATTGTGTTGTTGCTATTCTTCCTGCTGAAGGATGTTAAGGCAGGTGCAGTTTTAAGAGGTTCACAGTGAGAAACAGAAAAATTTCGGCAGCTTGTGACTAATAGACAAGAGCTTTTAGAAACATACTGTTTGTTAACTTAGGAATTTCTTTATGCAGATTTCATTAATACAAATTATTTCTCATCTTTATAGAAATAAAAACTAATTAACTTTCTTATATAGCCAGTGTGCAAGTCCTCTGTGTGCAGGTTAGAAGTAAGGTGAAACAATTACTTATAACAATGATCAGTCTGATGACATGAATTATAACTAATGAGTAAATTAGCAGCAAATGCTGTGAGGGTGCTTTGAAATTTCTATTAAATAATTTTCTATTAAATCCTATATATATATTTATTTGGTTTAGTATGTTAATTACTAGAGAAATTGCGGAAATAATAGCAAAGCATGTAATCTGTAATGTATCAATACGGTATCAGGCTGGGTTTACATGCAACTTTTGCCTATTTGTTCATTTTTAGCAGGACAGGAGTCTTCACTACCTTCATCATTATTGAATATTAACCAGTGTGTGGCCTTTTTATTTAAAATATATAGTAGTTTCTGATAAGTCTGTGGAATACAGTGAATGTTGCAAAATGGGAAATGGGTGAATAAAGGTGCTTGTTTGGTTTGGTTTCTTCTGTGGGGTTTTTTTTGTGTGCTGCAAATTTCATGTGGATTTTCTTTTGTTTAGCTGGGATTTTTTTATGGTTATTTTTCAATTCTGTTTATTTGAATTTTTACCCTGTGTCAGAATTTTCTGAGTGTATAATTTCACATGGGAAGAATTACTTCAAATTTATTGCTCGGAATGGGTCCGGTCACATACCCCACTGAAGCTTTGTGTCACTAGACCAGTAACATACACAGGCTCTATGCTAAGTGAAAATGAATGTTGTGATGGTATGTGTGCAGTATTCCAAAGTACATGGGCATCTGCCAGACCACGTTGTTTACTCTGCTCTCAACCTGCATTTCTGAGTCTGGGCTGAAAATGTTTCATGGGAGCAGTTGTGATTATCGTCTTCCAACTTTTATTGCTACGAAATGAGTCGTTACAACTGAAAAGGTTACTGTAATTTTTGAGAAGTCTCCTCAAGTATCACTATGAGTTAATTTACAAGCAAATGGGGCATTTGAAAGAAGCATATCAGCATTTTTAATTTTTTCTGATGTCTTTGTTACTTTATTCACCCTTGCTATGAATGCCTACAAAGGATACAATAGGATATGATTTTGGTGATTTTTATTCTGATTTAGGAAACTTTTTCATATTTCAAGGATATGATGATGTTTAATCCTAAATTAAATTATGGTGTACTAGGAATTCGCATACACCCCAAATAGAGACTCTAGAAACAAATGCATTAAGGTCTGCGTTCTCCATGTATCTTGTCCATAGTAAGTTCACATGCTGAACTTGCTGTACTTGGACTGCAGACATCCCACTAGCTGTCACTTTAAAGAAGGTGAAGTCTTATCCTCATATTCATCTTTTCATTAAAGGAGTATGTCTGTAAAAATGTCACTACACAAGAATAGTTCTCAGTAGCTGTGGAAAGAAGGGGACTGAACTAGTAATTTCAAAAGTATTTTGTCGGACATTTTATTTAAGTGCAGAGGAAAAGTATTACATATCCTTAAAGCACAGCAAAGAGAACAGAACAGCACATTTAAAACAGATAATTCCGTAGCATGATGAAATGTGAATTAGTTAATTCCATTCACTATTTCAGAATTCTACTTAAACTTTAAAAAAAAAACAAAGTGGAGGCGCAAAAGGGAAGAAAAAGATGTCTTGCGCTCATGCCAAGCTAATCAAATGTTCCAATAAAAACGAGCTATTTTAGTGTTATGTTACAAATATGGAGCCCTGATGTGCAAAAAACCTACACTTCTTTCTGGATAGTGGTAAACTACCTCTATTTCAGAAGTTCCTATGCCTCCTGAGGGGACAGCTTGACTGTTTATTGAAGCAGCAGCCTAAGTTGTATGAGTTTAAACTCTTTAAAACAAATAAATGAAACCTCAATGTATTTAAGGTGAGCTAGCAATAAATTCAATTTTCCTTTATATATTAGAGGGTAATTTGCAGTAGTTCAATAGTCGTCACTTCAGCTTCTCAGGAGTTGCAGCAAGAAGTGCATACCAAGTAGCAGAGGATGGGAGCCCTCATGTCTCAGATGACTTGCAGTGCTTGCAAAGCTTGCGGTGCTCTTCATAAGTTCAAGTTATGGATAACTTCCGCTGTAATTTTTTTTTCCTTGACAGGGTATCAACATTCAATATTGGCATGAATATCTGGGTAGGCACTGGTATATAAACAAGCTGAAACAAACAAAACTTGGGTGTTGTTGTATTTGAAAGACAATATTGCTGCAATTTTGATGATGCCCTCTAGAGAATTCAAGTTCAGAAATATGAGATGCTGACTTTAAGTGAATTTCACTTATTTTATTTTAATTACACTTCTGTTATTTTAACTTCATTTATTGAACTGTTATCAAGTTGAGTTCCAAAAGTGCTGAAAGACTGTGGTAGCATAGTTGGTAACATATTACATCTTATTTTTTTGGCAGGTTTAATTGCACTGGAAGGTTCCTATATAGATTGTTGCTGTGCTTAATGAAGTGTGCTGCAGCAAGTTTTTCTTGAACTATGCACTGCTGTTGTTAAGGGAGATTGGAAATAGTTGTCAGTTCTCAATCAAAATTGCCCTCATGTTAATAAGCACAACTGTGTGTGCAGTTTAATTGTGTTTGCTATCAGAATGCCTAGCAGCTTAGGTCACAATCAATGTCAAGAAACTGACAACATTAATTGTGGAGATAATTTGTGTCAAACCTTAATTAACAACCTTTATAAAGATAAAGGCAACAAATACTGCTTTTCATTTTTGGTTCTGCTGGGTTATGATTTCACATACCCTTACACTGATGGTGGTTGCTTTATGTGTAATGAGATGCACATGTTGATTGAGTAATAAAAAGATGGATTGCATAATACCTACCTTTCTCCATGGCCGGCTGGCCACGATCACCATAGTCTGAGCATCCTCTTGATTGAATTTATTGTCACAGCACTTACTAAACATGCAGATATTTTTATCTTTCTGGTGGAGCTGCAGAGCCTGAAGTGGAGAATTTACCTCTTTTTGTGAATTTAAAGATGGACTTCTGATACCGGCCATTTTATGCATTAAAATGTCCAAAGTGTACAGGAATACTATAAACTTCCTGTTCAGATAAATCTGTCTATGTTCTAATAATAATTTCTCTTCTCTGATGTCATGTGCTACCTCAAGGATAACTGTCCTACTTCCAAGATTAGGTATTGGAGGAGAGTTTTGGCAGTGTTTTTTATAGGCCTTATGTAAAAAGAATCTTTGACCAGATACATACCTTATTTTTTTTCAGGTCTAAGTGAAAGACAAAGATCACCACAGTTTCCTTCTGTACTGGATTGTGAAGTTTTTTTATTGATGTAGATAATATAGTCACATCATACAAGAAAGTGGTCTTTATATACAACCTTAAAACACTGTTTTCCTTGAAAAATGTCTACAAATTGGAAATTGCATCATTATATACAACTGCATTTGTTTTTTGCCTCTAATACTTTGTAGCAAGTGCTGTTGATTAGCAAATAACAGCTTTACTAATTGTTGATCCAGCAAAAATTCACATTGGATTGCAAAAATACTGTTGTTCAGGTAGCTGAAGCCATGTTAGGTATTCACCCCTGTTTCTGCAACTCCACGATGTAGATAATACTGTGCAGAAGCTAGTAAGCAATTTCTGTATGGAGTCACAGCAGCTATAGTCCTTTACCAGGTTTGTCGCAGTTCTACATGAAGAAATTGTCAGAAACTGATTGTACCTCTAACAGCAGTTAAATTTTGTGGAATATTTTCAATTTCATTTATTGCTATGTGCACTAATTGCTGCCTGTGAGCTACTGTACATAATTACTATGTGCTGTTCAACTTCCTCATTAAGTGTTTCTCTTTCAGTGTTTCAAGCGCTAACACTGAATTCGCAAAATGTCAAAAAAAAATTAGAATGGCAGCGTGTCATTTTTCATTTGGTGGCACACATTCTCAACTTGTGCCACAGAATGTCAGTATATCAGATTCAGTTAAGTCTCTTTACATGTCACAGTGCTGAGTTAAAATATACATAGAAAGTGCTCAAAGAGAGCAGTTTTGGTGAAACCCAGATGCTCTTCATCAGAATATATTTTTGTCTTTTTTGTGGTCAAGACATAAAGTCTGTGGATTGGGAAAGGATTTCTAGTTTCTTTGCTCTAAGTGTGTTTTATTCGCTATGGTTTTGGCAATTTTTGATGTCAGAGAAGTTCTTTAGTTTCTCCATGGCAGTAGTGGTACACTGTTTTCCTGAGATATGCTCTTACATTTAGGTTTAGGTTCATTTTCACCAGGATGATTAGCAGAGTAGATAGCTCTAGGATCTTTGAATGTTGAGAACTAATTTCCCTGACATTTCTATTAAAGAAAAAAGCATGCAGATTTTCAGGAATTTTTTTTTTAATGCCTTTTTTACATTAGGGGTAGGGTAAGAAAAACCCTCATTTCATTTTATAAAATGGCATCTTGGCATCTTAAACTGTTCCGGGATTTCTTCCACTGTTGTATACATGCATAACTGTAGTCTGCAGGGTTTCTCACATTCAGATAAACATGCTGACAAGAAATGTTGCCTGTGGAAAGACCAGTTTTGAAGAGCAAGAGGTTGGACATCAGAACTAAAGAGCAGCAACTTAGAAATGAAAACTAGTCTAGTACAGGTACATATGTGTCAGAACTAAGAGAGGAAAGTGAAAAAAGGGAAGAGGTTGGAAACATATAGGAAGGAGCTGACTGCTGATACTTGAAGATGAGAGCACAAAAGAATTGCAACACCTGCTATTGAGCAACTACTACTGAGGAGGGTTTCACAGAAAATACCTGTTTTTTTATCTTTTATTGTCCTTAAGTTCTCACGTCATACAATTTAAATCAGCCTCTGAAAGTGTATTGGATCTTGAGAAATTTTTTGGCTAAGAAAGAGAATAATGTAAATATTTACAGGAATTTTTCAACATTTTTGTTCTCTGGTTGGATGTAAACTTACAGATTTTGCTATTAAATCTTTAGTAGTCATGTCTTGTATTGGTCTAAGTTTGAAAGTTTTATCTCATCACAAGACAAATCATAAATTAATTTTGTGTTGTAGCAGAAATAAAGGGAAAGAGAATAATTAATTAAAATGCCTTTTTATAGTTTCAAAATTATTTCTCCATTTCTCTCTCCTCTCCTGTTGTTGCAATACTTGAATTTTTTTTAGTACTTCTTTCTGACAGAATAGAATTTGGAAGTGAACAGGAGTTATACATGAAATTGTGCCCAAGCATAAATCTCTCTTCTCTTACAGTCCTTTCTGCCCAGACTCTTAATACATAGTCATTTACCTCCGCCACTACAAACTTACAGATGCTTTCTCCTAAATGTCATTGATTTTAATGTCTCAAAGGTGAGAATCCTGTTTTCCTGACACCCTGTGATCATAGCATCAAGTAGTGAATCATTATATTATTCCAGTTGATTGATGAGCTCATTTTGCAACAGAAGTCAAATTGGATTTTTTATTTATAATGGTGATAAAATATAATGTGTGATCTTGCTATTCTGATGCCATCAGAATTTAGTTTTAATATAAATTTCACCAGTAAAATCTCTAAGTACTTTCCTGACCTTTTAGAGATTTTTTAATGCTTTCTCTTGCAGGTGAATGCTATACTGGAGAAACAAAGCATTTCTTTCTTTTTAAATTTTGAAATCTTGTCATGACTAATTGTGTTTGCTGCTTAGATTAATTTGATTAATTTTTTTGGCTGTTTCAGCACCACCAAAGTTTACAAGAACACCCGTTGACCAGACAGGGGTTTCAGGAGGAGTCGCCTCATTCATCTGTCAAGCCACAGGAGATCCAAGACCTAAAATTGTCTGGAACAAAAAAGGAAAGAAAGTCAGCAATCAGAGATTTGAGGTATTAGGTCCATTGTTCTGTTCCTCTGAAAAACATTTAATTCCAACCTTGTTTCTAATCCCACTGTGTGTGCTTTATTAACAGTGACTTGGGAAAATAACAATGACTGTCAGGGATAATTTGCTGGGAGCAGTCTCATGAAGTTTTTATTTTCAAAACTGGTTATGCTTAGAACCATTAAAGAGAAAACTGCTACTGCTGTTTTCTACACTAGCCTGATCTGAGGAGTTTCGAGATGCCTCTGTTCAGTGTCCTGTCTCATGAAGGAGGTGGTGGGGACATTAATTGAGCAGTAATTGCTGTCTCCAAAGAGCAAATCACCTCCCTTTGTGGCAAGGTGCATTAGGCAGGCCCAGTCTGCGACTGCTTCTACTGCCACAATTCCTTACCCTGTTGAGGAGGGAGATGAAAGGGGCACTGTAGTTCCTGCTGTGGAAGAGGAAAAGTAAAACTTGTTTGCTTTTGATTCTTTTCTTAACAATAAATTAGGAAAATACTTAGAGAAATCTCTAAGGTTTCTCTCCACAACCTTCACTTACAGAAAACAGTGAAAATAATCTGCTCAAAGGATTCTGTTTATTTGAGGGAAATAAGAAAACAAATATTATTTCCTCTTGTAGTGGCAGGAGTAATTAATATCAAATACAAACTGACCTTTAAAATGAAGAAAAAACCTCAGAAAATGGAGGAAAGCTTTTGGAATAGATACCAAAACTGACACTAAGAGTGTATAATTGTCTCTTAACTGTGTTCAGTGTTAAATAAGAGACTTCTGTTTGCTTAAAAACAATTATTTGTAAGATTACTGTAATTTGTATATAAAACAATTGTGATATTCTTTTTATGAGCAAATTATCTAGTATATAGTTATTAATAACTGACTGAATATCAAAGTCCTCTGTATTATTTTTTAGTAGTATTTGTGAAGATTGCTTGTCCTGCCTTTCAGATTAGATTTATTTAGAATTGCATTTCACCTATAAACCACATTTATTTTACTCATGTTCAGAAAAATATCTAAAGGCGTTGGAATTTGTTCATTAACCGATATAATTTTTGGCTTCTGTATTTACTACAGCATGAAAAATAAAATAATGTATTTAAATGCTACCTCCTAGTGCCAAAAACTGTTTGCACTTTGCAGAGCATATGCAGAGCTGTAATTGGAAATAGAAATTTTATCATCAATTCTACACAATTTTATCCTCTTATTTTCACTGAATTTTCATTCAAAGTGAATTCTAAGCAGAGAAAGATGGTGCATATATATGTTAACTGTGTTTTATACTGCAATATGTCATGGTTTATTTGCTTAATATATTGCTTTCTAGGTACCTATGTACCTGATTTTAGGGGGAATAAACAAAAATAAAGTAGTTTTATTTCCATTAAAATGATTTGAATGTAACTGTAAAAACCACCTTAAAATGTTTTTAAAATGCCTTTAGTGGACTGTTGAAGTGGACTGTATAGCCAAGATGGAATGTATTTCAAAGAAATACATGACACTTGCCAAGTCGTTTACAATTTTTATTATGACCACTGAGCAGAGCCATTATAAAGTGTGGAGAGCACATCAATATTTTAAGCAGCTTTTTTTCCTGTTCAAAGTAAGGCCATTAATTCATGCCATAGAACCTCTAAATAAGAAAAGAACAACAGTAGAAATAAGATTCAAAAAAGACATATGAAATGTTTGGGAAACAAGAAAGGTCTGAGATTGCCAGCTGGACCAGTAAGAGAATAATTACTTTGGTTTTTTATCCTCTTCTTTCACGTTAATTTTTTGTATATTTCTCTGAATGTGGTTGCTTAATGATACAAGAATGAAAATGTTTTACCTGGACACCTGTCTTCTTAGAAGCCTAATAAATACAGCTGTAAATGACTTCAGTGATCCGTCTGATCCACATGCTTTCCCAGGGGTGCTGGGTGTTACTTTTTAAATTAATCAGTAAATGGACAGTTTCCTACAAGGCTACGTGAACTTTGTCATGATTATTTGTCACCTATGTGGAACCAGAACTCTCTTGCTGAAACTTGATGTACATTGCAATTGGGGAACAAATAGTTTATTTCCTCTCTCTTAACTGTTTATATATTTGAAGACTTTTATTTTTGAATGTTCTTGCTCACAGGCTAATTCTCACAACTTAGTGAGAATAGTACTTAGAGTTAGGCATTGCTTCTGAAATTAAAATATACAGTAAGACCTTGTGGGTCTTCTCTGTTAATCTTCCAGCTTTTATTTATGTTGCAGGTATATACTCCGAAAGAGTATGATATAGGAAGGTTCTTCTGTTCTCTTCCTTCCTTCAAATTAATTCAAAAAATAGAAATTAGAAAATTATGCTTTAAGTTACTAAGAAGTCTTTCTCAGGGGAACTTAAAAAAGAGCAGAGAAGGGAAAAATAGAAATTTTAAAAATTACATCATTCTACCCTTTGCACAAGACTACCTTTCTTAAAAAAATATCTGTTGTAAAAAAAAATAAAATCTCATTCAGTAGATGGGGAAGTGTGAGGAATTAACTAGCTGTGATATGCAAGAAAGGGGAAAACTCATCACATTAAAAATAAATTCCTTTTGTGATACATATTTTTGAGACATCAACTTGAAACAATCTCTGCAATATTTGCCCAACAAAATCTGCTGCAGTTGTTTTCATTGGCTGTCCAGATAAATTTATTCAGCATTCAAGTTTAAACAATAGCAGTTACTCTTTTTAAGTATTATGTCTGTGAGTATTGTGATCCTGTGCTCACGTTTTTTATCTACAAATGGTTAGTCTGACCACTTAAAGACCATGACATTTTTCTTTCCTTTATAAATGTCAATTTCTCAAGAATTCTAGTTACTCTTCTATTTGTGCAAACATCGGGAGGAGATTTTGTAATGTCTAGACTGGTTTAGGGCACCGCCTTTACTGAAAGAACAAGAAAAAGGTATGCATCTGGTGGGCTATAAAACAAATTATCAAAAAACCCCAGGGGTTTTATCTTATTTTCACCTCTCCTGATGCTAGGCAGAAACTGTGCAATTCCTACAATGAAAAGAGAAAAATACAGGGCATATTACCATCATTTCCAACCCTGGACTTTATTTCTCTCTTATTCTCAACAAGTGCAGAGATCTAGTAGGTTGCTTGTGTATAAAATAGACAGCAAGACACAAACAGATGTGCAGATGGGCATATATGCACAATGTTTTGTGCATATATATATAGATTATGGATAAATATTAATTTTGTAGAGAAAGACAAAATAAAAAATTATGAGTGTCCTTTCTTTATAAGTGCCATTTAACTGATGATAGTACTGATACCTACCATTGATTTTTTTTAAAGTGAATTAAATAGACTATTGCTATTACTTAATTATTAAGAAAGTGAATTAAATAGACTATTGCTATTACTTAATTATTAAGAAAGCTTCTCCAATACCTGGAGTGTTGCAGTACTCACCAATATTTGATGTGATTCTGACTGCAGATGAAGAAGGAAAGAAGATCTATTCTGTGTATTTTCTCATACGAAATTTAGTATTTCTTGTGTAAATGCTGCAATTTTAAAACTAAACCTTAAAAGTTTAGCCTTATTATTTAGTATCTTAAATGATCATTTTGTTGAATAAATTTATCTGTGTTCTGTGGGTTAAATACAAAGCTAAATTGAATCATTCTGTTTGGTTCAGAAATTGCAGACTGTTTTTCACTTTGGAGCTAAATGAACAAGTAAGCTGCCCTCTTTGAGTAGAGAGGGAGTGTAGCTGGCATCAGTTGAAATGAATGTAACTGGCATTTGAAGGTAGAGTACTTTAGCTAAGAGAATGGAGAAGTATTGTTGGTGAGCATCAGGATAAAAGAGCATTAAGTTACAGAATTTTTTTTCTTACAGCCCTTGTTTGCTGGGTTGTGTTTTTTTGTTTTGGTTTGGTTTGGTTTTTGTTTGTTCATTTGTTTTTTGTCCTGTATTTCTTGAAGTTCTATTAAAGTGGTCACTGAATACTTATTGAACAGCAATGCATATTCCAAGGTATTGCCACTTAAACATTTTCTCATCTGTGTGGAAATTGTCCTGGTACATATATTTGAAAAACCTACCTGTCTTTGGTGACTTGAATACCACCAGGCCATTGTTCATGTACAGATTAACTGAAGGATAGGTATTTGTAACAACATCTGTGACAGCTTTTGTTCCCTTTTATAGGTGATAGAGTTTGATGATGGATCTGGATCAGTTCTCAGAATACAACCACTGCGCACGCCACGAGATGAAGCTATTTATGAATGTGTAGCTTCCAACAGCGTTGGCGAAATAAGTGTGTCCACAAGACTCACTGTTCTACGTGGTAAGTTCTTCCTAAACATAGCTAATTTACTTAATAGCACTTAAAATAGTATGTTAAAGGCTTCTCTCCAATAAAGTTAAATACAATTCTTTTCAAATTGACCTTACTATAGTCGTGATGCTGTTCATTACAAACTTTTTTACATAATACTTGAATATGACATTTGTGTCTTTTGACCATAAAATGGTAGTGTGGTATGTAGGGTATGACAGATCAAAGTGAAGAAAAGAAGTAAGAAATAAGTGAAACAGGAGTGTCATGCACAATAGGCTATTTTATCAATTACTGCTCAAGACAAGCAGTTTATGAATGCTTTTGATTTACATTTTACTGCTGCCCTGGGTAGCTTAGCTTTGTGCTATCAGCATTTACACAGAAATTTGCTCAATTAGCAGTGACCTTGGAAAGTTGCATGAATGGTTTTTAGATGAGGTTAAGCTGCTGCACAATTTCCCCCACAAGACACAATCATAAAAAAGGTGAAGGCTTCTTCCACTTCAAATGCGTGTCACCTGAACTGTATTACTTCAACAAGAAGTTTTTGAAAACACTAAAGGAAAAATTCAGTTTTTTCAACTATCGTTCAGGGGTGCGGATATTAATGTACTGCCAAGTCTACTGTCTAGATAATACTCAGGGGAGGAAATACTAGTAGTGAAACGACCTGAATGTTTCATTTTGTCACCTGGAAATGAATAGATGCTGGAGTTGCAGACACTTCATGAAATACCACACTCATCAGTTTGCAGGGCTGCTTTTGTGACTAAAGATTACTGTCTTATATTTTGATATTACATGGCATTACAAGGTTTACAGAATTACTAGGTGTCTGTTTATAGGAATTGGAGATGATTAAACAGCTCTACAGAATTTAGAAGAAAATTTGTGGAACATGCAATTGCAATATTTTTTTTCTTGGTCCTCTATCCAAAGCAATATAGGGTGACAAGGAGGTTTCTTTTCTCCTGTTTTTCTCTGAAGTTGGACTTTTGCTAGGAGAAAAAAATTCTATAATTTTATTAGCTATTTTAATCAGTACAGAAAGTTCTGGCATTACGGTTGGAGTCAACAAGCAACACTATGTGCTTATATATCAAATAATAACTCTAAGGACATACTTATTTTTTTCTTAGAGGAAGTCTGATGTAAGCAAACTTTTCCAATATTTAAAGTTATCTCTAATGCCATGATTGTTCCTTATGTTATCTTTTAAATATTCTACCCAATCTAGCCAGTGAAAATGGGAAGATTGATAGATTGGTGTTTAAACAGCGCCATGGACCTGTTCTTAACTCCCCAAGATAAGGTTTTCCCTTTATTAACTGATAGGAGCACTTTTTATGCACAACTTCGACATTGCTGAAAATGAACATAAAATGACATTTTTATATTCTATTAAAAGTTTCGCAAATTAAAGGAAAATGGGGAGGGAAGAAGGGGAAAACAAAAAAAACAATGTGAAAACTCAGGTGGAAATAGTGTTCTTTGTCTTCATAGATTCTTGAAAAGTATTTACAAGACTATTGGTCATGAAATGTGCATGCACGTGTTCTGCAAGATAGTGTTCTAAACTGAAGTTCTCATTTTGGGTTTTGTAAAGAAGCAACAGCCCTCATCACTCTACCAAGAACCATGGAAATTGAAAAAGGCAGAGGTGGTGTCTGAGTGTCAAAACTGACTGACAGTACAGTGTGGTCTGTTTCTTTGCTAGTTCCATTGATTATTTAATCAATTTCTTGTAAGGTGTATGTAGCTTTGCTGGATAGTAAGAGCAATAATAGTGGCTTAATGCTAATTCAGACAACAGTAGTATGAGATCCTATTTTAAAAGCAATACATAATGATATGCATACGCAAATAAATAATGAACAAAACGTATTATTAGTTATGTAGTTACAATTTAAATAAATTTCAGTTTTAATTTTGTTTTTCTAATTAAAACCAATGAAATATAAAACTGGGCATTGTATCCAACCATAATACATATGGCTTTTGCAAATGCTGAGAAATATTTGACCCCAGGAGAAGATTTATGGATTAAATCGGAAACTGGGAATATACAAGAATTCATGAACGTACTGTGACTGTGGATTTAGATAAAGGAGTAGCGTTGGAGAAAGCAAGGAACCTGCAGAGAAACAGGGCATTATAAGGAAGTTTTGGCAGGGTTAAAATCTTGAATTGCTATAAGTACAGTGGCTTGCTGTATTGCTTCTCAAGACACAGAATAATTCAGTGCTAAGGTCATTAGCCTGGAAGATAATTCTGTAATTGCAAAGCCTCTACTTTGCAAACTTAACACAAATCTTCACCTTGTACAGTCTGCAACAGTATAATTGTGGAAAACCACTCCATTGATGACACCTTTTTGGGAAGGAGTGCCTCTGTGCCTCACATAGCTGCTGTAGGAATAAATATGCATTATAGATGTGAACAGGAATTAACCAGATTTAATGAAATACAAAACAGAGTAGAGTGAGTTGGATCTGTGGTTGCTTATGTTTTACTCATTCCTGTGGTATGTATGTGACTCTGGATTGCAGAAGATGCCCATGTAACTTTCATATGTTCTTCTAATCATTCTGCAATGTCCTATCACAGACCCAGCTTGGCATCTGTGCCTCTTGCAAGGTGTTACCCAGAAGAGGAAGTCACTGTTTACTCACAATACAACCCACAAGTATTGCAACCCTAATACGGAATGTCAAGTGAAATCAGAGTAATTCCAGGAACGGAAGTGTCTGCCTATATTCATTTTGATTGTTTGTTTCACAAAATCCAGCTTAGCTGCTAGAAATAATTTCTGCAACACAGAACAGCAACATTTTTGCCGATATGTCCATATCTTTAGAGCCCACCTTGTCAGTTTTTCTATCTGTGGCAGTGTAGAGTAACTATAGTTTTATGCACTACAGATACTACCATATTTTATTAAGTTCCTATACTACGAACAATTTTTAGTGATTGGGTCTCAAAGAACTATATAGAATATATATAAGAGAATATAAATAATTTTTTTAGCTTCTAGGTTTTAGAAGTTTACAGTGAGAGAAAGAAAAAGAGCAGAAAAGGCATCTACAGATGACAACATTTCAAGAGCTTACCAGAGATAAAATATTGGTTCCTTTCTGTTACTAAAGTAAATTGGGAAACCTTCCAGGCTTAACCTTCACTCATTAGGCTGAATATTGTGAGAGTCTGGACCAAGAATAAATGTCTGACATGAGTGGAAACTGCTTTTGATTTTCTGTATATAAAGAAGTTGCCTGCTTTCCAGGACAGATTCACCCATATGAAAATGTTGAATTTGAAGGGAAACAAAGCTTGAAAAGAGAAATCTGAAAGTTGCCTTCCTGACAAGAGGAACATGCTATTTATTTGAGCTCTTTGTTTTGAAAGTTTGTGTTGAGAACCATATGAGTGGAACAGTGCTTTGATTATTTTATTCAAATTTATTAGTGTTTAATACACATGCCTTTTTGGCCAAGAAGGTCAAAAGTATCCTTGGAGGCATTAGGAAGAGTGTTGCCAGCAGGTGGAGGAAGGTGGATCCTGCCCCTCTACTCAGCCCTGGTGAGGTCACATCTGCAGTGCTGTGCCCAATTCTGGGCTCCTCAGTAACAGAGAGTCATGGAGCTCCTGGAGCAAGTCCAACGAAGGGCCACAAAGATGATTAGGGAACTGGAGCATCTCTTTTATGAGGACAGGCTGAGGGAAATAGTCATGTTTAGCCTGGAGAAGAGACAACTGAGAAGGGACCTTATCAGTATCTGAGCATATCTGAAGGGAGAGTGCCAAGAAGATTGCGCCAGGCTCTTCTCTTGGATAATAGGACAAGAAGCAATGGGAAGAAACTTATGCACAGAAGTTCCACCTGAACATGAGGAAGAACTTTACTGTGCAAGTGACAAAGCCCTGGAACAGATTGCCCAGAGAGGGTGTGGAGTCTCCACCACTGGAGATACTCAAGAACCATCTGGACGCAATCCTGTGCTTTGTGCTCTGGGATAACTCTGCTTGATCAGGGCGATTGCACCAGATGATCCCACTTTGGTCCCTTTCAGCCTTACCCAGTCTGTGCTCCTGTGAATAGGCATTAAAAACTAATAAAGTGTAGGATCTTCCTATATTCAGACATCACAGATGAAATAGCTTTCCTTTTATTGTCCGATCATTCCGTGTTAAAGCCACTTAGCTCTGGTTTTTTGTCTTGCAAATGGTGGCTATGAGACATTTTTCCTAGTTACAGAACAAGGGTTCTCATGTCATATACAAATCTATAAATTGTTGTCGTGGTTTTGCTAGA